>JABCKT010006544.1:0-55142 GCA_018858115.1 Tephrocybe rancida
TGGCCTTGAGAGCAAAGATAGAGAGCAATCCAAAGACAAATTCAAGAATAAGACAACAAGACTACTAGAAGCAGGGCGGGAAATCGCTCTGCTAAAAAGCGAACTGAGGAGAAGAGGGGATCTGATGATGGAAATCATAACTTGTTTGCCAGACTACGTATGTACAAGTATATATACGTTGCTGGGAAGGTATATATAAAGGGCAGCATGTGGTATGTGTAGCAGGTTTGTATTTAAAAGTTAGCAGATAAGTGTTTTTAGCAGCACTCCACTATCAGCTGCTCGTTTTCTTGGTTGGTTTGTAATACTATAACTGAAAAGGGTACCCTAACTCTCAAGCGTACTAAAACTAACTATATAGTCCAACAGGAAACTGTCCAAAATCGGAAATGAAAAGTGGAAAAAGAACATTGATACTCATGCAACTCTGCGAAGTGGCGTAAATCCCAACCAAGAACTCTCAGGGTCCTAGTGCGGCGATCGCATTTGGACGTGACGTCGGGCAGAAATGGGCGGTGATGGGAAATGGGGATAGGTGGGCTCCAAAAATGACATCGCACTGCCTATTTTGTCGAAATCCACCCATATCCATACATATCCATCCATCAGACTTCTTCTTCGGCATTTGGCAGCCTTAAAACGGCGCGATTCTCTGTTCACAATCCAGGCGGGGTCGTTGGTTCAGGCACGTGAGGCCTGTGCATGTGGTGATAATCTTCCATTGATGATCTGCTAATAATAGCGAGATCAATGCTGTGCCGGATGTCATGAGTGCGTCACAAAGCTCGTGCAGGTAAAGGAAACGCGTCGATTAAGCTACATAAGCTGTATGGGGATGCGCGGTCCGATTGGGAAGTGTTCAACGCGATGTCATGGAGCGGAATGTAGGACGACAACGAGAACCTGCTAACAGGCTCTGCTTGGTTGGGGCGATTTACATGTGGGGATCGCGTCCTAGTGGGTCTCAGTGTCGGAAGGAGTTGAACCTGCTGGAAGGCCCTTTGCAATTCATGAGCCACTTCTTGCTCTTCTCATGGCCTAATCCTCCTAGGTACTGGAAGACTGAAAAAGGACACAAGTGTGTCATATCTGTCATGACAAACCCAATTGACGTAATACTCTGTCGGCGATTTCCTAATCCTAACCACCCAATAGAGGTAGCTGATGAGGAACACTGTGGAGGCCGCAACAAAGAAGTAGAATATGCCACAAAGGACTGGCGAGCCTGCTGCAGACATGGCAGCCAGTGACGTGGTTTCATTGCTGGAGCTAGTGGACATGGTGGTGTAGGGTTAAGATTGTTGGTGGTGGTAAAGAGGAACTTGTTAGAAGACTAGGTTCACGTTCTATGCAAAATTTTCTTCAAGTGATAAGCACGGCCAGCAAATATTCGTCAGGTGGTGGCGTGTCACGTGATATTGACATGTTGCGTCAGGTTGCCAAAGTGTTGAGTCACCTGATTAGTAATGCCAAGGGTGCTGCTGACCGTTTTGATTGACAATCAATGCTGAATTACAAGTTGTGAAAATTAGCAGAACACTAAAATTCATGCCTAGAATGAGGAGGAACTCATCACCGTTTACCTTTGCTGCCATGCAGCCGGAGTCGAAATGTTGTTTCGGCCCTCTCTAGCGAGAGGGAGAGAGAGAGAAGGAGGGGCAAGAGGGGCAAGACAAGGGGGAAAGGCTGAGATGAGGGAGGGAGAGACAAGGGAGGGAGAGACGGGACAAGGGAGGGAGAGATGAGACAAGGGAGGGAGAGATGAGACAAGGGAGGGGCGAGATGAGGGAGTGACATGATGCAGGGAAGAAGGGACATGACAAAGGGAGGAAGGGACATGACGCAGGGAGGAAGGGACATGACGCAGGGAGGAAGGGACGCAATGCCAGGAGGAAGGGACAAGGTGAGGGAGGGAGAGACAAGGGAGGGAGGGAGAGACAAGGGAGGGAGGGAGAGACAAGGGAGGGAGGGAGGGACGCGACTCAGAGAGGCAAGACAAGGGAGGGAGGGGCAAGACAAGGGAGGGAGGGGCAAGACAAGGGAGGGAGGGGCAAGACAAGGGAGGGAAGGGCGAGACAAGCGATGGGCGGTAGAGCCGAGACAAGGGGAGGACGTGATGAGGAGGGGGGGAGACGAACAACAGCCAGATGAGTGACAAGACAGGATGAGGGAGCAATGGGACAAGTGAGGAAGGAGGGACCATACAAGACAAGCAGGATGAGCCAAGGGAGAGAGGGACAACATGTGGGAGGGAGGGATGACTCAAGACGAGATGAGCAGGAAGCGTAGCAAATGTAGGGGGCAGGCCATGTACATTACAATTCACATTTATTCATATTCTATTCTAATAGAGTTTTATTGTTTCTTCTCCTTAATTGAATGGAAGGTGTCATATATTTTTGCTGACTTTGTCAGACAGAGAGAGAGAACAACAAATGTGGCTAGCATAATAAAAGTTCAGTATGAAGACAACTATATACAGGGTAGAACACAACATGACACCTAACTTGACTTCAACACTAAAAAATTAAGGTTTGAGCTCTAATTTGTCACAATAGTTCTCTATCATCTACCTATATCCTCCAAATACAATGAACTCCGTTTCTTCAAGCTTGAGAATGTCACCAACGCCAATGCCGTGGCGGTTTTCTGGATATTTCCATTTATGGACAATTGTACATAACTTCACTTGTGCCTATCCATTTGACAAGATTCTTCTTGGATCTTACTTACATAGCATGCTGGAACACAGTAAGTGCAGTATATTGAGTGATTATCATACAGGAACCTCTTGACAACATTGTTGACAACGACGAGCAGCCGTGTGAATGTCACCAGCAAACCCCAAATTGTGGTTCAACACCCGTTTTGGGCATTGGACCATGCCTCCTCCCACCATCATTGCTGCCCACCTCCTCGTTACACTTTTCCCCTGGCCTTCAAATGTTTAGAGGTAAGTCATATAGTGTTTCTGTTTCTTTTCATGTGAAAACATTATACTAATAAGAATGTCTCATTGTTTAACAGGCAATTTTTCAAAATAATTGATAATGTACACTTGAGGACACAATCAAGTGTCCTCCTCCGCTCTGGGACTGGTGTGAGTCAGCCATGAAGGTGGGGGCTAAGTTGTGGGAAGGACAGGGGACCCGAGGCTAGCAGGATGCCTGCATGGTGCACACCTGTGACGGCATGCACCAACCTCTACTAACTGCACCTGATCTCCCTACAGCATCTCACTGCCGTCGCAGGCCCACTCCTTTGACGTGCAGCCCCTATGTTTGGCATCACCACCTCGCCAACCCCACGACTGCTCCCACCTTTCCCCCTTCCCTGGATACTCGAGCCCAGGAATACAGATGGGGGGGTTTGGTGGTTGCCTGGGATTCACCTCCACCCCAACACTGCCATGTTGCATGTTGCATGTCGCCCACCAGCCAACAACTCTCACCCCTCCCTCATGAGCCCACCGCAAGCCCACTGCATCACCCACCCAGCACTGAGAACGAGACAAGCCTGCTATTGCAGGTGGCCTCGGAGCACAGTGCAAGGTCTGGTGGACACTGGAGTGTGGCACATCAAGGAACAACCAGCACCCGTACCTGTACCCAACCCACCTCCTTCCCTCACTTGCTTGCCACGTCACCCACGCTCGCCCACCACATCACCCATGCTTGCCTGCTATGTCACCCACTCCCCACACAGCACATGACAAACCTGCTTAGCAGGCAGTCTTGAAGCTTGTGTGGGTTTAGTAGCGCCCATGCCTGCAGCTGGTTTCAATGTGGGCGCTTCAACTGATCGGGGTAAACAAGGGGGTATAGCAGGGGGCAGGGCACGGGAGGAGGGCCGTTATGCACAGTATAGTAGGGGATGGGGGGAGAGTCGGTATGTGCGGTGAGGGGTACAGCTGCGACTGGGGGCTGGGTTGTAGCAGGGCCAGGACATGGGAGGAGGGCCACTACATGCAGCGAGGGTATATGAGGGAGTAGACGATGGGGTATAGGGCGCAGCAAGGGTATATGAGGGAGTAGATGATGGGGGCCGCTATGCACAGATTTATTTATTGTATTAAATAAAGTGAGCCCATATATAGCACTACCTACTTACAGAATTATAAGCCGCCATGGCCCAACGGTTTGGAGAGCCCTGTTTTAGACCATGTGCCCACTTTGTGAAGGTTGCATGTTCAATTCTTGCTGGTGATGAAAATTATTTACATTAGTAATCATTATTTCCCAATGAGGAAGTGCAGCAGAATTTCGACACACTGGTCTCCTTCCTGAAATGGGTCATGGCAACTGCCCTGTTTCATGACATGGGCTACTTGGGCAACTACCATAGTTGAAGTCATCAGGTAGTTGATACAGGTGGACATGGTGGGGGCCCCACAGAAAACACGGGTTGGACAAAGGGTGTTTTGTCATGAAGATGTTCCTGTGGGGCTGTGTTGGTGTTGTTACCCCTGGGTGGATTGGGAGGGTTGGGATTTCCTGTTCCCAAAATATAAGTCAGTGTTTCAGAACTCATGGTGCTCTTTTTTGTTTGGGGGGCTGCATTTCTTTGGGGATGTCTTCCAGCTGAATCCCCTGTCCCCAGGTCTGAATGTTTTCTGCAAGGTCTTCCACTGTTCAGGGCTTTAGGGTGCTCTGATATGCGGGGGTTTGATTTTTCTTGGACTGAGTGTTCTGCAAGTTGAAACCCCCAAGTTCACCAATGCTGATTCTTGTTCTGCTCTTCATTGAGCTTTGCCATTAGTGGGAACATTAGCTCCGCAGAAAGGGTTGTGCGAACTTATTGAGGGGGGGGGGCATTTCAAGATGGTAGTGCGGTTCCTGGGGTTTGAGTGATATGAAAGGATTGCCCAGCATCCTCAGGGTCTGAGAATTGTCAGGGCATGTACAATACATTGATGTCTCCGACAAGGCGGTTGAGGGTTAGGTGTGCTTCTGGGTCGTTGCTGAGGATCCTTTTGGCTGGGTCCATGAGCTTCCCTTTGGCAAATTGGTCATGGATGAACAAGAGTTTTTTGGTGTATCCTTCTGTGTCTACAAGGGCCAATGTGAATCTGAGGTGATAGCACAAGTCTTGCACTTGAGCCATGAAGTCTTCCCTAGACAGATGGAGCATCCTCAGAACTGCATCTCGCTCAATGTTCTGGGCCTTCACATGTTGTTGGTATAGGACTCAGGGATCTTCTTTGGCGATCACATTAGATGTGTATTGGGGTTGGGGGTAGTGGTGGGGTATGGGTGGGGGCTCCATGGGGGGATAAGCAGTGTCTCCAGAGTACCCAAACGGCCAGATTCCTTCAGATTGGAGAATTGGTACGTTGTGAGGGTCATTACCTACCATTCAATGATAGGGAGTTTGTGGTGCTGATAAGGGTAGGGGGACGTTGCAGGGGTCATTGGGGCCCATGTTTTGATAGGGCATGTATGGTACGTCATTTGTCTCAGGCCCCCAGGGGTGTCTGAATGTTGGTGACACATAAGGGCAGTCATAGCCTACGAAAGGAGTATTTGGGGAAGCATGTTCTTGACTCCAAACCGGGGTTGTGTACCCTTGAGGGTAATTCTGTGGGGTAGGTGGGGGTCTGCCTTGACTCACTGATGGAAACCAGTTTGGGGTTCCTGGCGTCACAAGGTATTGCGAGTACACATCTCCCGGGTTGGGGGGAGACTGTGCTGAGATGAACTGGGGCGAGGGACCCACTTGAGGGTTTTGGTTTTGAGCAAGTGAGGTTGGATAGTGGGGTGGTTGTCCCCAAGATGGAGGAAACATGTTTCCGGGATTTCGGTTGTATTGATCTGTAATATAGGCTCCAGGTTCAATGGCTGGGGATTCCACATAGGTTGACGACATGACCAGAGGGTGGTTTAGCTTTGATATTATGTTAGGACCGTTCCTACTGGGGGCTCAAGCAATGAGCATTCAGGCCACCTAGGCGGTCAAATAATCAATGTGGTGGAAGGATTTGGGGATTTGGGGATTCACGGGTTGAACCGGGGGTGGTGCAAGTCGTGATTTGTACCTGAATAGGTAGTGAATTGAGCACAAGTGGGTTTGAATCGAGAAAATAGATGAAATTGAGAGGAAAAACCAAAATAGAAAAAGAAACACAAGGAACACAGGTAATATCAAAGCTAAGGTCCTTCTACTCCTACTGGGGTGGCTATATACGAGTAGGGTAGTCATGAGGTGATGGGGATATGTGATGGGGTGGGTCGTTACGGGGTCCCGGCTGATACGATGGCTGGTTGGGCAGGTTTCAGGGCTCGGGGATGAACCAGAGCCCCGAAATGTTGGCATCAACTGCAGGTCTGGACACTTCCGGAGGGTTCTTGGAGGATGATGTCATGGTCTGAATGAGGAATTGTTGCACTGTGGGGCAGGATCACGTGTGGGCTTTGGGAAAGAGTGTCAGTGTCCTTGACTGGGATACAAAAAAAGGTATAGGTCATGACAGGTATGGGGGGGTACAAGGTGCATAATAATGCAGTCCCATTATAATGTGGGGTAAAAATGCAGAGGGTATGGGGAGGTACAAGGTACATAATAATGTGGGGTAAAATGCAGAGGGTGTGGGAGGGTGCAGGTGCATAATAATGCAGAGGGTATGGGAGGGTATAAGGTGCGTAATAATGTGGGGTAAAATGTGGTGGGTATGGGAGGGTGCAGGTGCATGATAATGCAGAGGGTATGGGAGGGTATAAAGTGCATAATAATGTGGGGTAAAATGCAGTGGGTATGGGAGGGTGCAGGTGCATAATAATGCAGTCCCATCATGGTGTGGGGTGAAAAGGCAGAGGGTATGGGAGGATATCAGGTGCATAATAATGCAGGGTAAAATACAGTGGGTATAGGCAGTGGGTATAGGCTTATATAGTGTGCATTATAATGGGAGGTGCCATTATAATGTGTCAAGGGCCCTGCAGGCTGGCAGAGGAATTATAATGTCACTTTGTGGTATTTCAAGGGTACATTATAATTAGGCTACAACATCTTATGTGTTACTTTCCTAATCTCTTGATCCCCATACCCATCTTAGCTTTATACTGTCCTTTCCCCTCTGCCCTCAATCTTTCATATTACCAACTTAGGATACAGACCATTGGTTTCCTATAAATACAGTCCCTACTGTTGTACTAGTTCTTCAGGATCCCACTCTTACAACTGTCTGTATCGTCTGAATTGTGTGCCTCTACTGTGTTCATCACACTAGCATCACATTTTCCTTGCCGGCAATTGGCAAATTCTTTTTGGAGTTTCACCCGTGACGGAATCCATAATCATCCAGTGTCACATGTTTGGGCCTGTTAAATATCAATTTGAGCATAGTAATTCTTTCAGGACAAGTATGTAAATTCTGCAACAGCCAAAAACTTTGTTTGCATTTTATAAATACACTTGAGGGGTCAAATTGCTTCAAAAGTACTTGTGTCCTGTTCCATGTTAGAAAAGAGATTGGCAAAGGAGACTTTGATGGAAAGGTTCATATAATGCAAGATATCTAAAAATCTTGTCTTGTTTTTAACATAACAAAGCATAGAAGCACTTTCATAAAATTCTGCAACCACAGATTTCTCAGGAAAGCAAAAACAAATTTTTGGTGGTTACAGAATCAACATATGTTTTCAGGAAGAAGTGCTATGCTCAAATTGATGGTCAAGAGGCTCAAACACGTGACACTGGATGGCCTCTACCCCAGCTACATATCTTGCGACACGTCTAGCAGCTAAGGCATAATCGACGTAGGGCGCCCTGCAGCTGCAAAGCCCGCTACTCGTATTGTTTCTTCTTTGAACTACATCTAACAACACATGGGACTCTACTTATATTACTAGCATTCGACATCTAGCCAGAGCCCAAGATGTTACTTCCACATAGCATCTGTCCCTGGATCCAGGTTCTCAGAGTTTCCACTCCATGCGACACTGAATTCTCCACCATCTCGTAATCCCCTTTCCATCCTTGGTTGAGCAAAGTAGTTATCAATGTAGCCTGCCCATTCACATGGATCCATTGCGTAAGTGCACCCTCAATCCTCGTACTTGGCACATCACCCAGTGAATTTTATGGAGTTGCACCCCGGTGCGCAGGCCATTTGGAGTATGTTCAGGATGTTGTGATATTTGAACGTGAGGTCTGGTTATCCGCAGTATACATCCTGTTCAGACACGAAATTTATCATCACTAATGTATGAATGTATTTTTCATTCTTTAATGATATTGCATTTGTTGTTAGCAGTTTTGTCATTTTCATTGTTCAGTGGTTGGTGGTTAGTGATTTCGGGTAGTTGGAGATGGCTGTGCCATCTTTTTCGGCCATCACTGGCACCTCATTTCTACATCCAACCGCCTCCCAACTCTTGATTAGATACAATCCTGGTGCAATGTGGCAGAACAGTTTACATAGATACCCCCTTAGATTGGGAGTCTAAAAGAGCTGCAGAACAGCTGTGAAAGGGTAAGAAACATGTAAAGGTTGCGAGATGTACCAAACACGGATTATCGGTTAGATCAGGAAGACATCAAAAATGATGTCATTCAAGGAAATGAGGAAAACATTGGCAAAAGTACAACAAAAACAGAACATCTCCAGAACAAGAAACACAAACAGAAGATATATGGAACCCATTTGGACCAACCAGACCTCTCATCAAATTTACTAGTCACAAACTCGATACCACAAACCATCAATAAACCATCAAGCACGCTGCCAAAAACCACTAACCACTAAACATCAAAAATGTCAAAACCACCGCCCTGATTAAAGAACAATAAATACTGTCATAGGTCCTTCAGGGGGACTGTTGCAAATACGTAGGGGATGTCATCATAATGGGGGGATGTTTGATGAGCTCAAAGCTTCAGATATCTGTTCGAGAACACTGCCACTACTGTATTGAGTTGACTACATGGGCAGCAAACATCTAAATCCTTGGGGTGAAGGGGTTCATGACCAGCAATACACATGATCCCAGGACAATGCTCCCTGATAGTTCTAGAACCTCGAGTGCATGTGTCAGCTCAAACCCAAGCCTGTTGAACATACAACATATTGTGCCTCAGATGTGGGCTTTTGATTAAGATGTTAAGGCTGGGGTGAGCGCTGCTGATGGACATGAGCTCCCTCAAGTTCAATTGGAACAGAGACCGCTCCATTAGGTCATAGTTGACTTTAAGCAGTTGTCCCATAATCCCTTCCAGAAAGTTAGGCAGAATCCTCTAATTTACTGTGCAGAACTCACCAAGCTTCCTTCCGGAACCACTCAACTCGACATTGTGTCTGGTGTCTCACATCCCTGCACAAAGCATCATGCATCAGTGCCTGTGCAGCATGAGTATCCCAGCTTGAACTCACCGTACGGCTTTGGTCTGTTGACTCTTGACTGATTATGGGCAGGCGGCATATGAGAGGTAGAATATGAGAGGCAGTACAAGACAAACCACTCAGTATACCAGTAGGCAATATAGAACCCAGGCAAAAATCACGCGCCACAACCAATAGGGGATGGTGAGACTCCTAACAAGGTGCAGTTCAGGTGCAAAAATGACATGGAAACACGTATCTTCCTGTGTCTGGTCAAGTTCACTTTTGACTCACAAGGAGATCTGATCCTCATAAGTTTACATTCTCTCCTTCCATTCTACACATTATATCCCTTTAGTCAACTGCAGAGATTAGCCTTTTATAAGTATGCATGCTTTCCCTCCATTCCAGACATTATATCCACCTAGTTGCCTGTGTTAGATGCATCCAAGATTGGTAGGCGACATTTACCTGATTATAGGAGGAGACCAGGCAATGAGTAATGATGGGTTACTAGCAACAAATCACACACTCTTCCTTTCCTGGATTGACTTTGGATTGATTTGCTTTCCATGTTCCAGGCTTCCCAGAGGAAATCATCAACAATGAACATGTCATTCTGGAGTCTACATAGAAATGTAGACATGCAGAGGGTGGCGTTAAGGACAGGCACGCAAGCAGCAGACAGCGACGGTAGGAGCTTGACATGCGCCGGGCAAACTTGAGTGAACGGAGAAAAGAAAACATGGAACGGATCAAATGCGGCCCTGTCACGTGAAAACGTGACCTTTCAGGTTTTCGAGTTTTAAGGACCAAGCTGAAACGGTCGACTAAAAAACCCTCTACAGAGTAGCGGGAATTCATTGGCCCACACAAACCCAATCCTCCCCTAAAGTTTGTCTGTCAGTCTCGCCCCATGACCTCCACCCAATCACAATGCAAAAACGCAATTTTATTCGGCCAAGTCTGAAATACGTGTTATTGGGGGGCGGGTTCGAGTGTACAGGGTGGGGGGTGGGACAACAAAGAAGAAAAAAAGTCAATGATCGACGAATAGCACACTCAAACGTGCAGTGTAACGTAGTTGGGTTGTATGTTTCTGAATACTGGGGTTCTGTATATGATTCTGGTGGTTCTGGTTCTTTGGGGTATTCATGTATGGAGTGGAATGGGGGGAAGGGGGTGAGTGCGTGAGTATATATACGTATATGTAATATGTACACTTGGGGACAGGATAGGACGGGAAGGGGGGGGGAGCTCTAGGGGTGCTCGTGTTTGGTTTCGGAGAGGTTCGGTGTGGGAGGGCAGGAAATGTGGGTGACGAGAGGCGGGTGATGAGAGGCGGGAGGAAGTAGGGGGAGTGATGAGGAGACGGGGGGGGGGGGATCTACGAAAAAGAAAATCGTCAGCGTCTGCCGGAACTAGAGAGAAAGGGAGGGGGACGTACGACAATGCACGACGACCGATATAGTCCATCCGGCGTCGCCTCTCTGTCACCTTGTGACGTAAAAGTAAAGGAAGAAAGTAAAAGAAAGGGAACTTTAAAAATAATGCGAAACGTGAAATGAAGAAGTGAAAAGGGAGCACGGACGTAATTGCATGCATGAAAGGACAAAAAAGAAAAAAGAGAATAATATAGAAGTAAAACCCGGGGGGAAAAAACCAGTCGTCGCAAAATACGTAGGTAAGGAGGACATAGCCTCGGAGAAAAGAAAAGAAAGAAAGAAAGAAGAAAAAGAGGAAACGTCGTAATAGTACTGATACACTTCAAACTAAAAACACACAAAGCGGCCGTATCCCTCGTATCCCTCCCCTGGCCCATATTCCGCGTTACGTGCGGCATTAATCGGCTCGAGTGGATGGTGGGGGTGGGTACGAAGAGGTCGGAGGAGAGAAGGAGTGGGTAGGGCAGGAGGGGATAGGCGCCAATAATAAGATATATGATAGATAGCGTGAATTCTGAGTCCTTGTTTTCGATTCATTGGTTCGAGGGTGGTTGAGAAGCAGGGGTAGTGGGCGGGCGGGCGGTTGAAACCCTCGAGCAAGGGAGGAGGCGGAGGAAAGTCGGCGTGCGTGCGGATGGGGTATGATTGAGATTGATTGATTGGGTGATGGTGTTGGTGGTGGAGCGAGACAATAATCACAACGTAAGGTACTTCTTCCCCTCCCCCCTGGCTCCTCGCGTCATCTTCTTCGTCTTCGTGGTGGTGTGGTGTGGTGGATGGGGGTGGTGGATGGTAGTGATACAAAAATGCAACATAAAACAAAGCCAGTCGTCGGGGGCGCCATTTCCCTCCATCTACACTGTGCTCCCAAAAATCGAGCCCAGGCCCAAGAAAATCCAAAAGCGTGCGTCAAGCGTCGTTACGGGACCATAAGAGGAGGAAGGGGGGATCAAATCCGGCGGCAGGGATAGAAGAGACGAGGGGAGGGGGCTCGACGGAGCCGTTTTTGGGTTCAAAGGCGGTAAGAGTCCGGGGGGCAGGATGGTACAGACAAGACGAGACGGAAAAAACGACGCCACACAGGCAGGCGTATATACAAGAATTGTTCAAGATCCGGATTATGGTTGTTATTGTACACATTGCTTCTTTGCTTTGGCTTCTTCGTGTGGTGCGAGAGGAAGGGTGGGGAGCCCCGGCCGGCGTCCTCTCAGGGAGGGGGCGGGTGCGGACCGGGGTATATACAAGAGTATGAGAAAAGGTGGGAAAAGGTGGGCGCGAGGATGTCCGGTGCGAGAGCCATGACGGTGTGTATGTGACCTGGTAGAAAAGAAGGAAAAGATAAAAGAGATCTAGGCATCGGGTGGATGCTTTTCCTAATCGGTGGTGGGCGGACCTGCATCTTCTTCGTTAGTCTACTGCGGGACAAGAAATTTTCACAAGAGACCCACCTAAACGAACAGCGGATCGGGTAACTCCTCCGGCGACGGGCTATTCTGGAAGCTCGAGCTCGCAAAGTAACCCTGTCCTGTTCCCCTGCCGCCAGTATACCCACTAACCTCCCTCCTCGCCATAGCCTCGTACATGGCCTCCCTCGCCTGCGGCGGGGGCGTGCGCATGCCCGTGCGGGCGAGGGCAAGGTTCGCAAAGAGTGCGTTGAGCTCTGCGGACTGCTGTACTTGGGCCTTGTATCCATTGGAGTGGGCCCGGGAAGGGGGGTGCTCGGACCCAGACTCGTCAGAGGACATGGCAAAGATCATGCCGCTGTCGCTTGGGGCGCGCTTGTGGTTCCTCGCGCGCTTGCCTTGGGGGTGTGGGGCCGAGGTGGTTACGGGAGGGAGGGTAGGAGCAGGACGACGGCGGGGCCTGCTGCGACGGGTGGGGGTTGGGGGTGCAGCGTCGTCTGTGTCGGATAGATCGTCACAGATGGGGAACTCAAATGCGGGTAGGAGGGTTTTTGCAGGGCGGCGGTGGGGAAGGGGTACTGAGCGTGCGTGTTGTTGAACGGGAGAAGGTGCAGCGATGGGGATGGGCTGGGGCGTGCGCCGGCGCTGCTGCTTTGGCCTTGGGGGAGTTACTGTTGCGGTAGAAGAGGGCATTGCGAAAGGGTCGGAGGGAATGGCGGACTCTGCCTGCGGTTGAATTCTAGTACGAGTTAGATGGGGAAGTTATGTGAAAATGGGCGTATAAACCTGTACGCTGGTGCCTTTGCTCGTGGACGCTGGGGCGGAGGCGTACGTTGCTGTTGCTGCTGCTGCTGCTTTGGCTTTGAGAGAGATAGCAGGCCCGGAGTCTGTGTTGGGTGAACGACGACAGCTGCGGGCGACGACGGGTGCCTCCTATGAGTAGGAATATGACTGTGAGGGAGGTTGAACGTCGGTTGCTTGTGTACGAGCATCATCTTGGCGGGCAGAGGAGGTGAATGACAATGATGGGTGGATGAGGGGGGCGGATTACAGAAAAAGGGTCCACAGCACAACCGACATATTTCTCTCACCCTTGTTGTCATCTGTTGTTTTTTGGTGGCGCGGATTAGCCACATGATCAGATCCCAGGAACAACAATCTAGCCTTGTTGCCTTGTCCGCCGGCTTCACAACGACAGGCCCATTCAAGACATTGTCTGCTCAAACACACAATGGCATAGCGCTACTACGCTCTTTGACTGCTTTGGCCTTGTCCTGCGCACAATCCATATCCATATCCATCCCCGCTGACTAAGCCAGCACGCCATTTCACATTCCTCTCTCCACGACCCCCGATCTCCGATCGGCACTCCAATTTCCAGCCACGCCTCGCCAAGATACATCTCTCCTCCGCTCCGATACACGAGGCCCTCCCATGGTCCTAGGCTCGTGCACAACTGGGCCCTGCGCCTCAATTGGGTCAGCCCCTGTCCACCCATCAGATCCTTCCAATGTTCCATCACACTGGCAGTGCTGCGGCTTCTTTCACCTGCTCCACCCAATTCGGATATAGACACAAAAAAAAAACTCAGAGTTCAGAGTTCTCCGTGTGTTCGGCTCTTCTCGAACAACCAAGGCCTACCTCGGTCTCGCAGATCCTCCAGATCACGCTTACTTCACAGTTAACGGTATAACGGTATAATGGTATGAATCTATGATGTTCCGGCCTCGCCTCGATGCTGCCTCGCTTCCATCGTTGGACGCTTGCTCGATAGCCGTTACCGAGGCAGGAAATGACATATGTCATCGCACTGCCTGCTTGTCTGCCGTTGTTATTTTCCTTCCATATCATCGAGACACAGACGTTAACATCGGCCATCCATGCCGTAGCCCGCAGACACGTTCCAAACCCTACTACATCCCTACACACCCTCCACACCCTACACACCCTTTGCTCCACCACCACTCCCTACATACCCTTACCCCTCCCTTCTTCCCCACCCCTTCCCATCTTCTCCCACCCCTTCCCTGCCTTCCATCTAACTTCTATCATTCTAGCTTCCCTTCCCACCGGACCCTATGCAGGATACAGGTCACCCGACCCGACCTATACATCCCGACTATTAATGTTTCTGACACCTACACTGACAGGCCTCGAGGTGATGCTACCATACTGATACTGATTGGCGCCCCAGTTTCGAGGATTCGGACAGATCCCGAGTTGTTTTCGGAGTGCCGAGAGGCCGGGTGTGTTGCCACGGTGCGGTTGTGGGTCCCCATGTCGCTGTGTTTTGTGTTGGCGTATTGTGTGTCGCACCACAGCCATTGTGTCTGTCGTGCAGGGTCCTTGGAGCCTTGTATAATTATTCGCTGTACGACCGGGTACCAAGAGCCGCATCCCCGTGTTTTTGTTGTACTAGTATAATGCATTCATTATGCGTGGCTGCCTCGCGCTGCTTACCCCGTACCACAATCCGTCATGATCATTCAATTCATCCGAGTCGAAGAAATTTTACGCACCAGAAGAACTTACGATAACGGCATCCCATGATAATGCACACCTTAGTCCATCTTCCATCTTCTGATCAGACACATTTGACATACACGTCGTAAGTACGACCACCACAATAATGATAGTCCGTATCAAATAACTGCTGCGCTCCCGTCTAGAAGATGATACATACGAAACTATACGAAACTCCGAGCTCAAGCTTCTAGCCGCACTACATACCTCTACCACTATGGCCACTTCGGTTCAGGAGCCTCAGGATAGTATAGTATCATCAAGTAGCATACTGATAGCACAAGCCCCAAGAGGTCTAGACTTACCCCTACCCCCTACCCCACCCCAAATACCATTAAGTTCCACCACACCGCCCCACCGCCACTTCAACGCTCATGATCATTTTCCAAGTAATGAACCAATGATAACATGAGCGCAAATACCTCCCATCATTGATATCCAAGTTACACTACCTCTACCTCTATGCGATCGGGAGTAGTAGTATCATCAAGTATATTGTATATCGATAGCCCAAGCACCTTGAACAAACTTTATACCTTTACCTCGCCCCAACCCCGCCCCACCGCCACGCCAACGCAACTCATCCAAAGCACTAATGAATCAATGATAACATGAGCGCAAATCCCTCCCATCACTGATAACTAGATAACTTACCGAACAATGAAAAGCACGAAATCGAGCGCGACCTGATCATGATCGATGCACGATCGGCGCACCCGCCCAAGCGCCCATGTCGGTCAGGTCAGGTCAGGTCCCGATCGGCGGCGGGCGCGTATCATTGTCAACATTTACATAAAATCTTTATTTAAATCAAATTGAGTGTTGATTATTACATATAAAATTGAGGGCGCTCTTGGCTTGGTTGTTCCTTGTCACCATCATGGCCTCTTCCACAACCGGCGGGTTGGAAACACCTCCAAATCGCTCGGTCTTGACACGTACAGAGGAAGCAGAGGGGGAGACTCGGAGGAGGGGACGCAGCACATTGACTCGGCACGAACGACGCAGGTGTCTCGAGAATCACCCAAGGCCTGCACCAGGTCTCTTACTTACACACAAAGGGACGAAGGTCGGCCTACGCAACGATATCAGCACCCCGCACAACATCCCAATGCCACGACCATGACGCGGGGTTCGACGCCCCCACCGGCCATAACTTTATGTTCTCGTCGTTTTTTCGCGCTCCGTACTTCCCCCTCCCATTCCCATCCACACAACCTGGATTCCTCAAGGACCCACCTCGCACTGGAACTTGGAACTTGGAGCTCACGTTCGGGAGGGGTTCGACTCCCCTACGCGTATTGTCGCAAGTGCAGTGCAATATCATTATTATTTTGCGCACGCCCACCCACCCAACGGCCCAGGGAACACGCAACACACATGCCACGACGCCGCCGCCTGGCAGTATCCACTCGACACGCGGGATCACTCTTTTACGCTACATGTCGTGGCTCTCCACCCCCCCACCACCACCTCGCCCCATCCACACAACAGTGCCCCATGACCGGAACGGCTATGCTTCGGAAGTTGGTAACTTACTTGGAGCTCGCGTTCAGGAGGACGCTGTGGGCGGTTCGACTCCCCCGCGCGTAATGTGTTAGAGGGTTGGCAGTGTCTTTTTTTCACTGGCTGCGTCCGGGGTGGGCATCCGCTAAGGGAACGCTGGCGGGACAACGGAGGAAGGGCCCACTCACGGAGCGGTTACCAGCTTGCCAGGAAGGTTCAATGCCCCACCGGGCATTTGTAGGCTTAAAAAATTTGTGTTTTTTGCTTCCCTCCCACACACACTTTTGCGCTCCGTCGTGGCTCTCTCCCGCTCCCCCCTCCCAACACACCCTTCAAACCTGTACATACTAGGGCCTCTAGCCTTGGCTCCTCACTCCTCCGCGCACCCCACGCGTGTCCTTTCCCCCTCCTCCCTCGTCGTCCCATCCCCATCCCATGCACACTCCCTCTACGCCCCCACCAGCGCGCCCAGCCCTCGCACTGGAAGCTCATGCTTGGAGCTTGGAGCTCGCGTTCCGGAGGACGCTGTGGGGGGTTCGACTCCCCCGCGCGTAATAGGAAGTGTTGGCCATGTCATTTTTTCGCTGGCTGTGCCTGGGGTGGGCATCCCTATCCCTATCGCTAAGGGCACGCTGGCAGGAAAACGGAGGGGAACACAAAGAGATTGTACAGACACGCGACGCAGCGGCCCTAGCATCCTGGACAGTGGACACTCTACGTGCGATGGTTTCGACGCCCCCACCGGTCTTAAGAGAAACCTGGCTCTAACCCTCTCTTTTGCACTACGTGAAGGTCGTGGCTCTCCCACCCTCTCGTCCCAACATGACCTTGAATCCAACGTGCCCCGGTCTCGCACTGGAAGTTGGAGCTCGGGAGGACACTGTCGCCGTGAGGGTTCGACTCCCCCTCGCATAATCTTATTCTGTACGAAGAGAATGAATCTTTTGGTGCAGTGGGTATGTAGGACAGGAGGAGAACACACGGCTATCCTCACCAAGATCCTTTCTTCTCCCACCCTCTCACACCAAATCCACCTCGATGAACTCTCCACCATCACGTCCCAGAGCCAGAACGGTTAGCCATGCCAGACCCTCATCTTGAAAGCGCGGTGTGTGGGGTTCGACTCCCCCTCGCATACTCCCCACACCAACTGAAAATAGTCTTTTTCTGTGCATGCTCCGATGCGCTCTCGCAGCACCCCGATACCCGGATACGTGTACGCATGTCTAGCCGATGAGGCAGGGAAGTTCGGCGGAAGCACTCTAGCAGTGTGTTCGGTTCGACTCCCCTACGTGTCTTAAAAAGCAAGTCGCCAATATGCCTTTCTTGGAAGCAGTCCGATGTTTTCATGGGTGGGCGCGCAAGAAACACCTACCTATTGGGACAAGACAGAACCCTTGCTCCTCCACGACACCGCGACAACCCCGAGATTTGTATGGACTCCTAGCCGAGGATACAGAGGCTTGGCGGGGGTGCACCGAATGTGTTGGGGTTTGATTCATGTTAATAGGATGTGACAATGTCTTGCTGGAAGAGTACATACGATGGGAAGCGATCCAAAATCGATACCGTTTTGGCCCCCTTCTAGCACGCCTTGGGACCGGAAGTTGGATCGGCCAGCTGGCACGCACCTCCTGCATTTTCCTGCAACGGGGTTGGGTGCAGAGTAACTCATCGGTGCAGAGGCGGCCTCGCTCGCTGCAGTGTATGTAGGTAGACAAACTTCTAGACCGTTTTGTTATTGTCGTTAGGCGGTTGGAGAATTGTACTCGGACTGTCCAGCACCTATCATGCCTGATGCCTGGAGAAAATGCGAACACGAAGACCACCGCCTGGGCCTCCTGGATTTACAAAGAATGGTAATGGGTGGGCCTCGTTTATATACTGCTACAGTGTCCGTGGCAGCCTCGAAGTCGTGCACACGCACAGGGTTCGACCCCTGTTCTTGCTACACAAGAGATTTAACGCAATGTTTATGCTGAATATAGCACACACTCTGGTGCACGAGTGGGAGGGAAGCGGGGCTCCTAGCCTCTCAACCTTACTTGAATCTTGGCACATTATGATGCTCGCGGACGGGCCTTTTTGCTGTGTGGGGCCGGGCCGACTGCCCGCACTGTGCACCATAGGTTCTCGCAATTGTGGGGCTTCAATATTTTGCGTTCGCTCCATGCGAGCACGCTACATGTACCCAATCCATGGACGGTACCATGCAGGGCTACCTCATTAACATACGCCACAAACTCGGCACTGTCATTGCGTGAGGTGGGGTGCGTGTATATTTCTCATATTGCTGGAGCCATGTCTAGTTACGTCTACGATGGTTTCAGAATTCCATCCCAGGAAGTCGGCCTACATTATCTAGTTGTAGGAATCTGAATCCGAATCGCTCTCATTTTGGTACCCATCCCATGTAACCTTCTTAACATAATCCCGTAGCCCGTCTACAGTAGCATTACTGACTCGACAGTCGCGTAGCTCGAGAAGCTGAAGGCATAACCCAGCCTTCTTTCGAAGTTTGAAGCAATCCAGTATCCCCGTCGCAATGTCCTCTTCTGCAGAGTCCGCAATCATTAAATCCCACCTGGTGATCGCAAGGCTTCGTAGGGCTACGAAAGACGGGCGAAGAGTAGAATCTTCAAGATTGGAAGCTTGAACCATCCCGCGGCAGAGTACGTTGAGCAAGTGTGCTCTGTTTGAGGAAACCTTCAGGTATTTCAGGTGCGGGAGGTCTCCGTAAAGTGACCAGGTATCGGCCGCAAGATTGATATCCACATCAAGTGATAATAATTGACTCAAGTGAAACGACTGCCAGAAGGTGTTGCTAAGTCCAGCAGCAAACCGTTTATTGGGCTCGACAACGATTATTGCGGTGGTCAGAAGCGCTGGCAGCGTTTGTGTGGTTTCAGATTTCCAAATGCGCACTTTGTCCCCTAGCTTGAGCTTTGAAATAGAACCACTGACACTCTTCTCGACATTCCGTACCAACGCTACCAAAGTCAACACATCTTCTTCATACAACAGATATTCGGGAATATCGAGTTTGATGTTTATGGCGCGGGCGCTCTTTGAGAAAACGATGTGGTCGAAGAAGAAGACGGAGCCGACCAAACGAGACGAGACCGCTATACGTCTAAGGTGTCCTAGATTTATTGGTTGTGCGCCTCCAGCTCCAGCTGAATGCTCAATATCGGCGATGGAGAGGGTTTCGAGCAGAGGTGTTTGTGAAAGGACATCCAGAAGCTCGGACATCGATAGTGTCATACTGGGCGGGATGTTTGAGATTTTGAGGGTTTTAAGGTTCCTGAAACCAAATGGCTTCCATGCTACACCGCACCCTTCCAGTATGAGATGCTTTAGTTGTGGTGACCCGACGCCTATCCCATCTGGAAGCTTGTACTCCGAGTTGTCGCCACCATCTAACGAGGGGCTGGCTTTGAGATGCTCCAATGCAGGTGCAGGCTGATCCAGCAATGCGAGAATTTCCAATAACTCCGTATGCTGCACCACCGAAATGGCATAGTGCGTAGAGCCAAGAGTGATGCTCCTGATACGTGAGAGATGGGTACTGAGGATTTCTTTCATGAACGATGAAGAAATTGAATTCGAAGTGGTCCGAGCAAACGCAGACGGGTGCGTGGTTCGATATGAGATTGTCAGAGGCGTCATTTTCGAGCGTTGTACCGTCTCCCGAACCCAGTCCGGATAGTCAATGGGTATGTCGGACCACAGATCTGGAGTGGATAGTGCTACGTGGCGCCAATGCGAACACACATTGGACACACTTCCGACCCAAGAGATCTGGATCCCATGATCCCAGGGGTTGTGCCGATTTATCTCTTGAGCGAGTCTGACCACTTCACCAAAAATCACAGCAAGTATCTCTGGAGGGATCCGACAGGTATCAGTGAGGGCATTATGATGCTTCTTGTAGTAGCGAATGATTGATTCATGGGTTTTGATTTGTTCGTAGATGTATGAGTAAGCTTCTGCCCGGGTGTCAGCAGTCCAGTATCTGCCCTCGATGTTGGGATCCGCGTAGAAATCTACAACAAATCAAGTTTTTGAGGCAAGGTCATACTGGCGAGAACAGTTGGCTTACCTGGTACCATCTTCTGCCCCGTGCAACTTCTTGAGTGCCTTTTAGTACTGGCACTGCTGAAGTTGTGCTTAATAAGGTTACTGTCAGAGCGCAGACGTCTGTCAAGCAAGAATAGCCGATCTTAACGTGAACTCGTCCAAAGTGAGTCCAATGATAAAATGTATGAGAAGTTTGACGAGTTTGTAATTCCATTGTATCACACGCTTGGCACTGGTAGCATCATGGCCCATAACCGCCACCTCCTTCAAGTTATTTCCCTTCTGAACCATGCATGGGTGTTACGTACCGACTTAGACCAGAATATGAAGTTCAAGGCGGCGAACCCAATCCCTGGGAACATTTAGTTCATACTAGCATGCACACACGATATGATGGCGGCCAAAATGAGGGATAAGGCTGCCATCGATGCCTGCATTATTCGAGTTGGAAAAGAACGCGATCCCGAAGCGCATCGAATTTGCAATGCATTGAGCCATCGATGTGATAGGGTTGTCTGTCAACTGAATGTACTTCTCTCGCTGTGGCGGCTGCTATACGCGGAGGGGACTGGCGAGCCTTACAAGTGAGCATTACCCCACTTTCATCTCAGCCTTCTGTGTAGCGAGGGCCTAACTGTGTGATAGCGGCAGTCACGATCCACCCGTCGTATCAACTTCAGCCTATTATGAACGTCTTCGGAGACGAATGGGTCCATTTCTTCCTTCGTCTAATTCACAACTGTTCTAATCTACTTCCCAATCACAGTTGAAGTACCGAGGGTCCTGAGCTTCGTGTATATCTGCAAATGAAGGCGCGAGTTCATAAAGAACAAGACAATCCCATTACCTGCAGCCTACGTCTCCGGCAGCTCTCAAACAAAGAAAATTGCTCTTTGCGGCGCCAGCCCAACGCAAGCCTGAAGATTTCTTGCCGAAGGGCTCTAGATGTGGACATTAATCATATTCGGGAGGAGTGCGTGCATTTGATCGAAATTGGACCTATTTACATGACTGTGATTCACAGCTGACCACCTTGGCCTATTGATAAGGCAGGGATAGACCCATGGTGTTTATGTTGAGCCTACATGGTGGCGTCCCTGCGGAGCACTGGTGACTCAAGTACAAGGCAGAATTATTTTCTTACATATACCCAGCAGGATCACGGGCATCGTACTTATTCAAGCCTTTCCATTCCCATCCACCCACACCCGCCCCGCTTCTCCGCGATCCTCGATCCCATGGACGTCGTCGTTATCGCTCGACGCCTATACTAAGGCCAGCGAGCGAGCTTTTGGTCCAAATGGGATGGGGAGTGGGGCACTCGCATAAGGGAGGGAGATACGAGACGGCTACAGCGCCGATTTTGGGGGTTGGCGAGGGGTTTTGAAGTTCGCTTTTGGCGGGGGAGTTGGGGACCTTTTTCGACATGGGGTTTTGGAAGAACGTGGGGTTCCTTGGCTGGATTTTGTATGGATGTGGGCTCTGGGAATGCCCTCCGTGCTTTTCTGATTTTGTGGAGCTCGTGCTGGTCGCTGCTTGAGAGTTCGACGTTTTGGGTGGTCCGCGCGTATTTTGAACACTGTGAGCTCATTCTGGGACCGAGCACGGTGGGGCTTGGGGCCCTGCAATAGGTATGGTGTCTCCTTGAGGGAGATCGTGCCTATTCGGTGGGGGTTGAGTAGGTTTTGGAGTTGCGTTTCGGCGGTGGGGGTTGGCGGGGGTTGTGTTTGAGATGGACTTTTGGGGGAACTTGGAGTTTGTTGTGTGGATTGTCGGTGGACATGGAGCGAGGATGACCTCCTCGTGCTTCACCGAGCACCGTTCCTGCCTGTGTCGCGTTGTTGGGGATTTCGCCGTCGAGTGGCGGGACTTGAACACATTTTCATCTTTTGGTGTTCAAGACGGTTTTTTGACAGAACGTGGAGTTCTTTGGTTGGATTATCATTGGATATGGTTTGAGGATGACCTCGTGCCTCACCGAGCGCCATTTCTGCCCGCGTCGCATTTTGACCTTCTCATCCTCATCAGGGTACGGGACTCGTAATTTTTTTTAAATTTTTCGTTTTTTCGAGTCAATTGAATTTCTGACCTCGTAACCGGTCACCGGCCTCTTCCCCCTTCAAGCTTCAAATATAATTCCGACCCCTGCTCTCCCTGGCACGGGTACACGGCTCCTCCCCGTCGATCCCATGAGCAACTTTCCCCGTGGCTTTCTGCGACTCCTTTACTTTTGCCTTTATTCCATGTCCAGAGTCCAGGAACGAGTAGTGAACTAAGTGGTGTCGTCTCCCCCACTACCCATCAATGCTTATTTATTGAGTACGTTTATGTGCGTGAGACAAGTCAGAAGAAAACTGTCCGTGAATTGAGTGCCCGAGTATTGCTGATCTCATGGATTAAATTTATACATTCTTTCTCTGCTCTATCTATGCCGTTCTCACTGGTACTAGGGGCTGTGGTCGCTTCCTGAGCGTCTCTGTTGCAAATGATCTTAATTACTCGGGTCGTAGAACATCATATTTTGCAATCAAGGGCTGCTTTGAATACACGAGGCGTGAGGCTGGCAGAACAAGAGAGTATACAGAAGGATGCTGTGAGCATGGTGCACTACAGTCTGATGCTGGAAAAAATATGCCAAAAACTACGCTCGACTTCCAATGGCAACAAGAACCTTGGCCACAAGGTCCTCATTACGAGGAGCCCTTGTTTTGTAGTACCCGGAATAATACTTCTGATCCTCGAGGGAGAAGTCACGAACAACGGCAGCTGATTCCAATGCTGGGAGGTCGCGCTATTAGAAAATGTGAGATATCTTGTGTAAATGCATAGAGATTGGATAACCCACTGGTTCATCGGTAGGGTCTCACCGTTGGGAAACGGTACGATTTCCAACAAAGCATTGTCGCCGGTCCCGGACAATTCATTGCTGGTCTGTGAAAACTGTTACAATATACCCGCAGAGGAGATGAACCACAGGTTTTGAGTGACGCACAAGAGCACTGATCCGCCAGGCCCGTCCAATTTCTTGTCAAGTTTCTTCACCGAGTCCTTCATGTCCCTTTTGAAAGGATCGATGGAGATATTCAAAGCAATTGGAAGAGCCACTTTGAGGGCATCAGAAAGCACCCTCTCTAGACATCTGGAAATAACACCCTCCAGATCGCTGTTGGTACGAGCGGTGCGGAGAGATTCGATGGGAGCCCCGCCTGACGTGAAAGGGTTTGATCGTCGTATCAGAACCACGATGTAGAAGAAGAAGAATACAACGTACCACATACTGCCGCAATTACTCGACACGAGGGCACATGAAAAACTATTCAGACAAAAATTCAACTTGACCGAGACAGGGGTCGAACCTGCAATCTCCTGATGTCCTTATCGTAGTCAGACGCGATGCCATTTCGCCACACGGCCTGTATTCAAGCTACTCGTTAGTATATCACTGAGTCCTGGCGAAATCCACATATGACGGCGCGGCGTACGAGCGTGGCGCATACTTTTCCCATACATCACTCAGAGCCTGCAGGGCTCTATCATTCATCAGTAATGTGTAGGAGTTGTGAGTCGAACAAGACACGCAGATAATCCGTCTTAACGTTAACTTTCCGCTGATTTGACTTTGATAGTTTCTGCTCTTTCACTCCGTCTCCAACTGGGCCAATATATCCACCGAGGTGTCACTTCAAGCCCAATCATGTGCGCCCACTACTTTTTGCCGAGACATGGAGGATGTACTTGATGAGTCGTACCGTAAAACTGGAAAGATGGATTTCGGCAGGTTTGCAATGATACTCAATCTCTAGAAGCTCGGAATCATTGGCTGTATCAGCGCGCAGCTGTTACATGCCGGCGATGAAGACCAGGTGATTAAGACTGAGCTAGACAAGTTGAATGTCTATGGTGCGAACTATTTCACTCTTCGAGGCCTTGAATACAATTCTCATGAACAGGGAAGGGCTCGTTCTTCAAGTCGTACAATGGAACTCGAGGTGATAACATGTTCGATCCCTCGTGGTCGTGTTTCCTACTGCCCATGAAGGGGGCGCCTTTGTGCTCCGCCACTCCGGCCAGGAGTGGACTTTCGACGCTGCTGCTCTCACTCGTGAAAAAGCGAAGCCTTCCATCGCATCCATCGCTTTCTACGCGACGTGGACCACGAGGTTACCTTTATCGACTCCGGATTACAGAGTGACCCTCACCTACAACCTATTCTTCGACAGCAGGAAAGAAGTCTCCAAAATCAACAAGTCTATCAAACCTGTTGCACCGGAGGATCATCTGCGCGACGCGTTGACAGCCGCACTCGCCGACTCGGCTTTCCTTCCTGGTTCCCTCGGCTTCGGGCGCAGCTTCAAGTACCCATTCGACATAAAAAAGAAGAGTCGTTCCGTCCATCTGAGGGGCGGCGATGCTCTCATCTCCCGTGTCTGCAAGAAGCCTCCCTTCGAACGGATGTCAAGGTCGCCTATGACGTAGGCAATGACAGAGTCCTGGTATCACCAAACAATCTCCTATAGGGGTATGTACAATACGAGGACGACCCCGCCGATGTTTTGTGTACCCAATTCGCGGGGTATCCACGAGTTTGGCGAGCCGGCACCCATCAACGACTGGGGACCCGCGATGACGTCAGATTAGCGTGAGTTATGCCCTTATACTCCAAGTTCAGCTCGCCGTATATCGCGTATGGCAATGGGCTTCCACCGCTTGTGCGTACGCGGATCTTTGTATTGTTACTGAGGTGGGGCCATTTAACAATCGCAGTGCCATCTGAATGGAATGTCGGGTCGAAAGTCAAGAAGGCGCAAGTCCCGTTAATGGTCAAGGAAAGGTTTAGACTGGATGAACAAGAAAGTACGGTTTAGGAATGTATGATGAAGCGGTGTAGGCTAAAGGAACGACGAACGAGGAAGTGGATCACCATATTACACATGTGTATTGTCAGCAACCATTTACCGTTATGTGTTAGTTGAATTGTGTGAAGCCCGAGATCACTGCAGCAAACTTTGTGCCTCGTCACTCATGCTGAGCTGAATGCCCATCTGTGGTCCATGTTAAGAGGGCGTTAATTGCATCCCAAAATAAGTATAACAAACTAGCGACGCGGCGCCCGCATCGGAGGACACCGCCATTAGACGAGGAATGGAATGACTGCGCGGCGCTCAGGCGGATATGCAACCCCAAAACGAGTGCGGTACCACCTGTGGCCCCGAATGGCACGAGGGAGCATCAGGACAACCTCGTTGAGAAGAAACACGTATGGGGGAGTAAGTAAGGGCGCGAACGAGGCTGCTGGTGTCTTAAGGGCCGTTCGCAGGGCCTCGAAAATGGAGACCGGAGCGGATGAGAGCGAGGAAAGGGGGGGCGGTGAAGCAGCAAGCGCAAAACCTGCCCATTCAATCCATTCGCAGAGGTAATTGGGGTATGACACGAGCGCGTAAAGGCCGCCGTGTGGAATGGCGTAGTGCTCCGTGGATGCATCATCACGGGCCTTGCCCTTGGATCGAGCCTTGCGGCGGATATTGAGCAGTATCTCGTCATGCCATATGTTTCCTGCAGCACCCAGGGCCCAAAGCGCTATGCCCACTAGGAAACTCGGGCGAGCCAGGGCATTGGTGAGGTATGAGCGGGCAGTTGGCGAGGCAATATAGGAGCCAAGAAGGAAGCCATTGATGATATTGAAGGTTATGCCAGCGAGGGGCACGACTATGTGGGACTTAGACCGAGATGGTGTGCGTAGTGGAGAGAGAAGCGCGCGGTTGAGGTAATGCAATAGGTACAGCGAGGCGATGAAAGACTGCGCAGAACGAATTGGAGGACGGGTTGACGAAGTGAGAATTGAGCATAGGAAAGAGGTGGGCGCGACTAGCTCCATTACGATCCATGACTTGATACCTTGAAAACCATAGGATTTTAGGCAGACCAGATGACAAAGGAATTCAACATACCGTCGACAAGGAAGATGCTGGACTGGTTCTTGGGAGTAAAACGGCCAAATGGTGCGTCGAGAAGCAGTGTAAAAGGCGCGACGGTAAGGGAAGTTAAGACGAAGTACTTTCGAGCAACATCGTAGACCGACATGACGTCTATACGGAATTTCAAGTTCCAACAAATGGAGTTGTGGCTTTCAGTGAAGATCTTCAACAGTATATTTGTCATCAATTTCATCGGATTTGCAAAGTCACACCATTCCGAGTCTGCAATCTCAGTAGTACATACAGTACATTCAATTAGATTGTAAAATTTTGTGGCCTCTCTATAGGACAGGCCCAAAAAGAACTGAGCATACACACTGTAAATGCCAAAAGTAAAAGCAAGAAACCAACAAAGAATGAATATCGGGGAGTATTTATGTTGTACAAGGACACTATTAGATATGCGGTATAAGTGTCATAAAAGTATTCGTAGGATAGGGCATGATTATGAAGAAGAAAGAACGAAGATCAAAGGAGTGACGGGAGCTGGTGACGGTAGGCCCCACTCGAAACAACTCCAATCAGGCTGGGCCATGTGCTCCTGGGCACGGGTAGGGAGGAAGACGCAGCACTGCAGCACGGATCACCTGCCCCCCCCCGCGTAAAGCCGAGGGACGATCCGGAACGTCGTCGATAGCGGCAGCGAGGCCCGGAGCTGATCAGTGTGGAGGATGATGTCGACCCCAGTCGCTGGAAGGCTGAGTCGCAGCGTGGCGGCATCCACGTGTACAAATTATGACAAGGAAAGGAAGGACGACCAAGTGATCGTATTCATGAGCGCCAGAACAAAACGGAGAAAATGCATATGGCCGGTCGTGGATTCAATCGTGATGTCGTTCAGAGTGATGATTAGATGTGAGATGAAAGTCAAGATGGTGAAGATGAGGTGAAGATGAGGTGAAGATGAGGTAAAGATGAGGTGAAGATGAGGATGATGAGATGATGTATGGGTTGGGTGATGGGGGGTAGGTTGCGGCGTGTGTATGCGATTGGAGGCGAGAGGCTGGCCAAGGTGAAAACAGAGCAGAGCTAAGAAAGCGATGGACTGTGGGCGCGCGCGGGGCAACAACGGCTGAATGGATCTGGAGAGGAAGAGAAAAGACCGTGGTTAGTACATGTCAAGAGACGGGTTTGAAAGAGATAAAACAAAAGACGGAAGGAGCGACGAAACTGCAGCAAGAAACAATAAACATGACAGATCGTCGCACTCAAACACTCGAAAAGGCCGTGTCGCCGTGCGAGCCAAGGAACACGCCACCACAGTCGGCGGGGAGAAGCCTCCGAAAAACATCGAATCCACGGCAACAAACGACACAGCACACAGCAACCTTCCACATCTGTCAACTGCGCCGTATCACCTGACGCGTCCCCAACAGCGTGTCGCGACGATCTGCCATCCGTCATCATTGTCTGGGGCCTACGACGGGGGTCTAGAACCCCGAGGAACCCGAAAGGGTGGGGAAAGGTGAAAACATAAGAATAGATGATGTATCCGTGCGGATCGCGAGCCGTGAAAGTGGATTCTACAAAAAATGACAGATTCGTGTGATGGTGACGATGGGGGAGGTAATGGTAATGCCGATGAGGGTGTGGTGATGTAGGTAATAGTACAAAATCAGATGATAGAGATGATGCCGAGATGTTGTGATGTGAATGGAAGACAGAAAAATGTGAATGATGCAGGATAGCGGCGCCAGCGCAATAAAAATAATATCAAACCAGAAACGAAAACAAAGAAAGGGGAGAGGAAAAGATCCTCACCAGGCCAAATCATAGCGCCTGAAGGGTTGCCAGGTGAGGGCTATAGGATACCCGAGTCCTTGAGCGCGTTCTGGAGGATGGTTTCCTTGACCGCAGCAAAGACGAGACGGATATTTTGAGTATCGGTCGCTTGTGTAAGACTGATAATGCAAAAAATACGTCAGTACTTGACAAAGTAAAGTGAGTTGACACTTACTGGGGATATACACTCAACCGCGCCCGGTTCGCATGCATAAATCTCCACAGAACATATTTGGCCGCCTTATTTATATCCGCGCCACCCGTATATTCCGGGAAATATTTCTCCAGCGGCACTTTGGGGAGCTTGCTCTTGAAAACATCGATTTTATTAAGGAAAAGGATGATGGATGTGCGCAGGAACCATCGGGAGTTGATGACAGATTCGAAGAGAACGAGAGATTCGGTCATTCGGTTCTGAGTCTTCTCCTCGAGGAGGACCTGGTCATACTCGGAGAGCGCGGTGCAGAAGATTATACTTGTTACGCTTTCGAAGCAATGTATCCATTTTTTCCGTTCAGAGCGCTGGCCGCCCACGTCGAACATGTGTATTCTAGGGTGGGAAATGGTCAGTACATGGAAGAGAACAAAAGAGTGAAAGACATACGAGAGCTGACCCACGACGAACCGTGTCTCGACAATGCCTAGGCTCTTCTGTCGTGCGCGTAATACGTCGGTCTCGTTTGGCCGGTAGCCGGGTGTGCCTATCCTGAGCACCTCCCCAAAAAAGCTAATGATTCATTAATATGGGATGGGGGACAAAGTTGGAGAAAGGGGGACATACTATGAGGCCGAGTCCATCAAGTAAAAATCGCTCGAATGCTCATCCATCACTTTCGGAATGACGGGATCCTTCCACACTTGATGTATTGCACTCGCTATTGAAGGATCGAGCTCGCTTTGAGATTCTAGGCGGTATGAAAGGATACGGTCGGCAAGGGCACGGTTGGAGAGCTCCGCGCAATCAAGTCCGAGCTTGCGCATGTAGTGCACGACGGCTTGGGCAGAGTCAATGACATTCTTGTAGATGACTGGACGAAATTCAAGGAGCTCGGAAGGGGAGTAACCGCCTTGATGTATAATCTTCATTTGTTTGACGATTGTGGACTTGCCAGATTCGCCAGATCCTGTAGAAGATAATATTAGTTTGATGATGAAAGGCATCATAAAGGCAATGATAGCCACTAAGGCTGCACCATGGAGTAAATATGACAAGTGGCCACGGCGCCATGGAAGAAGCCGCACAAAGCTCGTATGAAAGTTAACTCACCTAGAAGAAGAATCTTGCACTCCTTTTTGAATTTCTTGTTATCCTCTTCCAGCTGCTTGTCGATGAGATCCGAGCGCTCCTTTCCAGCGCGGTCCGCCGTAGATACACAGTTGCCCATCTCAACTCGTCTCTATCACAGCCCGTAACCCCGAAAGTATAGTGATCGTCGAAGTCGAAGTCCACAGAGGCGTCTGAAGGGAAAACAGCGTCGGGGGACGGGAAGAGGAGGGGAGGCGGGTAGAAACGGTAGTGGTATGGTGGTGGTGGTGGTTAGAGTGAAAGGTTTGGCAGTTGTGGGACGTCGAAAGGCAGGCCTGAAAGAACCGACCACTTGATTGATGATCGCAATTATTCCCGATTTGGAGTAAATTAGACACCGGCCGGTTGTTCAATGCGACCACGTCACGACTGACGTGACGTGACGCCACAAGTTCCCGCCGTGCCCTGCCGCCCTGGTCTGCTCGGTAACGCTTCCCGGACAATTATACCTGCGCCACGCGTCTGTGAGCTCTCTTATTGTTTTTATACCTTTTTGTTGCAATTTATCGATCGCTCCACTGACTAGAACTTGCCTTGTCTCGGAGTATCTGTCATTTGGACCTACAGACTCGGGACATGCGCACTCCTTCACGTTGCCTTCACGCCCAGAGGCCTTGTCCTTTCTGAAGGTAATCCGCCGGCCAAGGGAGCTCCTCATTCTTATCAGAGGTAACCCCCCCCCCCCGGATTCAGCTGAATCTACCGTCTACTGCTGATGGCCTGAGCCTCGTTGCCGTAGCATTGATGAACCTATAGATGGAAGCCAACCCGTCACAATCGTGCTCACAAAGAGCGAAAACGCTGCATATGGTGACCAGGTCGTTGCAGAGAAAATTTCACACACCTTACAGCCTCCACAGCTTTCAAACAGCTCTGAAATTTGACGTCCGTCATTCGCGGGACAATCAAAACGAGCATATACAAAGGCTACGAACGTCACTCATCGCCGAGTACCCCGCGACAACGAGCGAGTTTCGCGGAAATGTGGCTGCCCATGTCCTCGAAACCTCACATGCGATTGACATGCCCGTTAAGGGATATTCTCACAGATCTCATTGCGGTCTGCCAGGGTTCAATGGAGCTTCAGAGTCTAATCAGGTCCACTTTGTGACCCTTATGCTCACCCCATCATGTTAGGACGATCTCGATGCATGCACAGCCCAGCGACACTATCCTGATTGGAAGGGTTGGGAGCTGATGGAGTTCTCTAGCGTTCTTGGTGTTCTTTACGTCTTTATGCGTTTGAACACACGTTGCACGTACCTTCGAAGTGCGTTCAACCCGAAGTCTGAATTTCTCTCTATACAGCCATGGCGTTGTATCTTTTCGGGTGCACCCCACCTGCCTAGGCTGTGTGTTGTAGCTTGATGCGCTCAACCATCGCCATTCTTCAAGAAGCCGCGGATGGTCGAGCATTTCCAGGCACTCGAAATGGGCAAATTGTCTCCTTGATAAACATGTCCTCAAATGCAATGCGACTCGAGAGGTGGGATACCAGATGGGTGAATATGTCAGGCATGGACAATGGCTGTTCGAGCAGGGAGATTAACTTCAAGTGCCCAGTCTAAACGGTGTTATTTTACTGATACCGTCGTGCTACCTGGACAGGTTCCGACTTTCCATAGTAAATAGGTTTGTTACAAGACATGCTCCATGACAGCACAACCAACAGACAATTCGTTGACATCTTGCTCAAAAATCAATCCAGAATTGGGTTTCCTGTTGTTGATTACCTTACTGAACTACTAACCTTACTTGGTGCGCACCTACAGGCGCCATGTGTGATGATGAACTCGATATTCGGGAGGAGACGTGTGTCCGGCCGCCGCGTATTAATGCAGGCGGCGTGCTGACTAAAAATTAAAATGGTTCGGGTGGCTTGACAGCAATTTACTTCGATCTTGGTCGTCACATCCTCCTGACATCCTGAGCACTGTAGGCGTTGGCTATGGGGCCCAAGAAATTACCAATTTGAAATCTAGTCCTCATCAAATTTTCATCGTCATCGTCACTGTACCCCTCCTCAATGAGGATGTCGATAACGATAGTAAGAAAGCTCAACTTTCCTGCTCTGCTCATACATTGCAAGTGTCATTTTTGTTTGTTGGCGCTCTGTGTTCATCAAAGTGATGTCGGAGGTTGAGGTTTAAGCATGTGCCGCATATCTATAAAGGGAAAAGATCGAGTAACGCAAGTTCCCAAGGATGATGCCAGGCCAAAGTTGGCTTAAATGGTACATGTAATTGTTGATCGTTCATGCTGGCATATCGGCATGCATGCGGGCTCGGGCAAAGGACAGTAAACTGCCAATGTCCACCGATGTCCCACGGGAGAATGCCCACGACATCAACATGCTACTGTAACGAACGGGCGACACCGGACAGATGCATCAAAAAGTCCCGACCCAGGTTTAGTGTAATAGTAGACTCGAAGCCATGCTGATCAAATCGCTGTCAAGTACCGACACTTGAATGTTTGCGGACGCTTTCTGGCTTGGCACGGTCAAGAGTGGCAATACCGAACACTGCATGTATGGATACGCATTAGATTATGGATTTAAATTGAAACAGTGAGAGACTGGGGTCGAATAATTATTAATTATCCATGATATATATAGGGTGATTGCTTAGGCTAGGAGCATTTTTCTCGGGTCCTCGAGGTAATCCTTGACTTTAACTGTTGAATATACAATGACTCATTAGTCCCACGCAATTAGAGTGAGAAGAGTGCATACCGAGGAATGTGACGGCCTCGCGACCGTCCAACAAGCGATGGTCGTATGTGAGAGCAACAACCATGATCGGCCGGATAACGATCTGGCCGTTGACAACGACGGGCTTCTCCTTGATGGCATGCATACCTGGTCGCAATAAGAATCGTAAGTCAAGTTCAAACATGAGCTTGGTAAAGCCGCACCAAGGACAGCAGATTGGGGCAAATTGATGATGGGAGTGCCGTACAACGAGCCGAAGACACCACCATTGGAGCTTTTGGAAAAGTGTCATGATCAGTAAAAGACGTAAATTCGACAGGTAGCTCGACGCACATGGTGAATGTTCCGCCAGCCATATCCTCCAAAGTAAGCTTTCCGTCCCGGGCCTGTAGAAAGAAAATGAATGTGTGTGGCGAACTCTTAAAACCTGAGCTCACCTTCTTGCCGAGGAAAGCAATCTCCTTCTCGATATCAACGAAGTTCATCGTCTCCGTATTTCTCACAACAGGAGTTACCAAGCCCTTGGGAGTCGCAACTGCTACACTCAGATCAACGTAATCGCGGTAGACGATCTCCTCTCCCTCGATCGATGCGTTGGCCGCCGGGATCTCCTTCAGCGCTAGTGTGCATGCCTTAGCAAATGCGCTCATGTATCCGAGCTTGACTTCATGCTCCTTAAGGACCTGGTCCTTGAACTTCTTGCGCATCTCCATAAGCGAGGACATATCGATCTCATTGAATGTTGTTAGCGAAGCCGCGGCATTCTGGGACTCCTTCAGACGCTCAGCGATGCGTAGGCGCATTCGGTTCATTTTGACCTGAGGAACGGGACTGAATATTTCGATAACGAAAATGGTGGTAGAAGGCTCACTCTGGTCTCATTGCGGCTGCCAGGCGTTGGCCGCGCGACAGGAGCGGCTTCCTTCTCCTTCTTCGGGGCAGCTGCCTCTTTCTTCGGGGCCTCCTTCTTCTCCACAGGCTTCTTCTCGCTCTCGGATGGCGAAGGGGTTTGCGATTTTTTGCTTTCTGCAGGCGTGCTCTCCGCGGGCGCTTCAGCTTTGGGAGCGGGCGGCGCGGCGGCTGTGTATCCACATATTGATGTTACTGAGTCCGTACATGACTGCGTGGACGTACCTTCAACTTCACCAGGCTCAATTATAACCAAATCTTGTCCAACAGTCACAGTATCCTCCTCCGCCGCCAAAAGTTGCACAATCTTCCCAGATTCAGGAGCATTTACAGAGACATCGATCTGGAAATGCTGCTGGTTAATGAATTCTGAACGAACGTCACTCGGGGTATGTACCTTATCCGTCTCAATAGTTGCAATTTCCTCGTCTGCAGACACCGAGTCACCGACCTGTTTTGACCAGGACTTCAAGGTACCCTCAGTGATAGATTCGGCCATGACTGGAACCTTGACCGTGATAGCTAAACAAAAAATGAGTGTTCCAGTTTTACTCTACTCCGCGAAACGCACCTTCTAAGAGTTTGGAAGAGTGGAACTTGGAAGTGCGTGCATGTGGAGCAGCAAAGTCCCTGTTTCCAATTTTGTTACGGGTAACATTAAGTAAAGAAAAGATTTCTTACCATCCTCTCTTCAAGCTCGGCGCAATACTCCGGAGGTTTTTTGTATACAGCAGACCGCGACCCCGCGCGACCGCAATGATTTGTTTTGAAAGCATCCTGCTAGTCCCGAAAGCGATACGGTATAGGCGGTATCAGAGAGAAAGATTATGGGGGTGTTGCCAGCGAAGGCGGCGATGACGGTAATTTGTTTGGACCGCTTTACTGGCGCAAGAGAACGGTTACTGTCGCCAAATTTCGGATCTCGGCAACCTCTTCTTCCGCAAGTTTTAACCCTCTCCATACCTCGTCGGGCATGTTTAACGTTCTTATCTTCTTGAATTTGTGAATGTCAAGAGGAATTTCAAGATACTTTGGGTTCGCCGTATCTCTGCTTGAAACTCGGCAATCTCTATCGTCTCTGCGCCCCCATGATGTTCACGGAAAATCGACACTGCTTCCTTTACTCCTCCAACACATGTCAACGCAGGTCACCTTGTTCAGGTTAATGTTAGTTGGCCCGTCAACGGCCCGTTTTCAGGACATATAATCTTCACACTTCATTCTCTACATGCCCCTAAGGAGCCATGTTGGGGTTTTTCAATCTCTTGTTCTGCTTTCTATTTCTCTCTATCACTGTACGCGGAGCCGACTGGTATACCGTCGAATGGAATGGAGTGTCAGTGCGCGCGGACTTTGCTTGATGCGTTGATTGTTGAGATGTTTTTTAGAACGTTTACTGCCATGTCTGGTGACATGGTGGTCCCAAAGCTGCCTCAGGCTGGAGGTCAGTCAATCAACCAATATCGACACACTTGATATGGACCAACGTATCAAGGAACACCATATGTGTGGCCCGGACTTCAGAGCGGCAATGGTGTCTTACAGGCGGTCCTCGACGGTAGGAGTGGAGTATGGTGGATCGGTACAATCTCAGTTCCATGTGGAATGATTCTTCGTTGTATTTATGACTTCGACAGGCGATGGCTTCTATGGAACACCTTCCTTGCCTTGGGGCAACGGCTTCAATGTGAATCCTGGGGACACTGTCCATTTCTCGTTTACCTCAGTTGGTCCAGCCTTACCCAGCCCTCAAGTCCTACATTTCTAACCAAAGCAGTCTGGTACCGTTTGGACCTGCACTTTGTCTAGCAATGGGAAGTCTGCCTCTACGACTCTCAACGTTACCGGGAACACCATGAATAGGTCCGCTTCTTCGAAGCTGATTTCGTGTGATAACAAACATCTGACTTCATATCAGGGCAATTTTCGCTGCTGAGGTTGGTTTGCTTTGCCCACATTCAGTAGTCGGTCTCACGCGCCTATCTAGCTCACGAGCGTTCCTTTCAATTTCGGTCCAATCATCTACGTCAGTCTTCTACTCAGGCTCATTTGATATAGAATTGACATTTCTTTCTATTTCAAGAATAACGTCAAGATTACATCCACGACTGCTGCATCGTCCTGGTGCGGAAAAACCGCGCATCTTGGCACATACGTAGGTCCTTCTCTACTGCGTCGCCCCCCCTTGTGCTAATATACCTCAGCCTTACACTGTAACTGGCGCTACGTCATCTGGAAACGTGTGCAGTATTTCCCAAATCGTGCAGAGCAGCGCCGTCTAGGAGTACTAGTCATTTTGATCCACAATCTGAGCCTCATTGCCCTGTTATTGCTTAGTGACCATGAGCATGCTCCAAAGTCATGAGCCATGAGGCAGCCACAGAGCCAAAGTGGCTGACAAATCTTGAACGTCAGGCCAATTTGTCAAATTCTCCCCTGATTACTGGCCTCTTCTTTCAAACTGGATCGTCACCAGCTGATCGATAGGGCCTAGGGTCTTACAAGAAGAGCACGCCTTGCATTGATTGGAAGGTCATCAAACAATACACTACACCACGCGAACACGTTCGACACGGTCAACCGCTCACGTATCCGAAGTCCACCGGCGGCAGGAAGCACCACGATTACTAACTCGATTGTATTCAAGCTTCTAGTATAAAGCCTGACCTATCGTCTCTCTACGGCCCTCATCATCCCCTGCATCTTACTTCATCCCAGCCATCTCCCAATTTTACAATGACCTCCACTGCTACTACTTTGTTCTCTCCGCTCAAGATCGGTTCTGTCACGATTCGCAATCGCGTCGCGATGTCTGCCTTGACTCGCAACCGTGCGGTGGGAACCATCCCAAACGATACCATGGCTGAATACTACGCCCAGCGTGCTGCTGGGGGTGCTGGTCTCATCTCCACAGAAGGTACTCTAGTATCACGCCAAGGGTTCGTACATTTTTGGTTCCGCAAAGCCGCATGATCGTACTGAATATTTTCCCTGATTAGGACGGAATGGCCATTTGCCCCAGGCATCTGGGACAAAGAGCAAGTTGCTGGGTGGAAGAAGATTGTGGATGTAGTACACGCTAATGGTGCATATATTTACTCTCAGGTATGTCTCGGAACAGTCGCAAATTCTTCAACTCCGTTAATCAGTCATCTCGTAGTTATGGCACGGTATGCTAATCTAGGACGGAACGTGGCCTAGCATAAACTGATGGTTTTCCCTAGTTGGTCGCGTCGCCCATCCAGAAGCCCCAGAACAGAAGTTGGCCGGAACTGTGAGCCGCTAGCAACTCCACTTGCGACTGTAGATCTGATGTGTACTATTCGAAGCCCGTGTACGGACCGTCTGCTATTGCAGCTCGAGGCGGCAAATTCCGCCACATACCCGGCTTGCCCGGATACGTCACTGTAAGTTGGACAACAGATATCAAAGCCGCATCACACTAATAGAATAATTAGCCAACGGCGGTCGAGGACCCGTGGACAATCATAGCCGAGTTCAAACAAGCCGCTATCAATGCGAAAGAAGCCGGATTTGACGGTGTTGAACGTAAGGCGACAATATCCCATACAACTTTCGATTGATACTGATTACGACACTTTAGTCCATGGCGCCAATGGTTATCTTCCCCACCAATTCCTCGATAGCACGTCAAACAAGCGCACCGATCAGTGGGGCGGCAGTATCGAGAACCGTGCACGTTTCGGCCTGGAAATTCTCAAAGCCCTCGTCGAAGTTTTCGGCGAAAACGTGGCGCTTAAAGTCAACCCAGCTGGCGGGTACAACGACGTCGGGTGAGTGATATCAATACCTGATGTGCCGCTCAGTGTTAATTGACGCGGTTTGCCTAGAATGCCTCTCCAAGAGACGCTTGATACCTACAAATACTACTTGGCCGAGGCCGACAAACTTGGGCTAGCGTACATCACCCTCGTCCGTTATGTACCGCTATACGATGTTGAGTTCGATGGTAAGCCCAATTCTTCAGCCGCCCTCAAAAACTACTAACTTTTTCCCAGGTGAAAAACGGGCTACAATACACGACGTTGTTGCGTCTTACCGAGACGTGATCAAAAACGCGAAGGTCTTCGTTAACGCCGGAGTTACCCCAGAGGAAGCCGCCGCTCTTGTTGAAGCTGGGACAGTCGACGGAGCGGTTATTGGGTTCAACTGGATCACACACCCTGACCTCGTCAAGCGTGTGCAGCATGGGAAGCCTCTTGATAATGTCCCTGATATCAAGCACTTGCAATGGGGCAAGGACAACAGCGAACTCGGTGTTGGATACACTGACTATCCAGCTGCAAAGTACTGAGCAACCAATTGCAAACAGAATTACTCGAGTAAATTGTAATATATAATTAACTTGAAAAGATAGTGTTTTGATATGTGCTCATGACAAAAGTATGGAAGTGCTTGACTCCGATGATTTAAACAGGCATCCAGGATTTCAAACGTTCAGGGAGCGTAAGTGCGAAGTGCGTTCAAACCGAGTGAGTTGTGTACAATGTTGCCAATTCGGCCTTAACAGTCCTTCTAGTCCTTCATAATGCAGAGTTAACGTGTGTATGAAACCCATCTAGACAAGATACAGCTTACATGTCTATTCATTTGGTCCGTAAAATGGCGTCTCTTGCTCAAGTCCAAGATGCCGCGAGAGCGAACGCGGGGCATAACCCTTGGATCACTCAAGAACTGCTCCTCAAGATCTTCCTCGTCCCAGCCTCCACAAAGCATGACAGTCACTCCGGTGAGATGAGGGAATACCACTTCATTCGCAAGAAGTGCATCGATGGTATCCCATACCTGCCACATCTTCAAGTATTCCATACCCATGCAGCCGAAGAATTCATGGATGATCCCAATAGTAACATCCTCGAGGTCTACAGGGTTCCCTTGACGCACAAGGTCTTCCAAGGCTCGCTGGGCCCAACATACTGGGCTTTGGTATTCGCCTGAATTCGCCTCTTGGCGTTCTCCGACTTCCAAAGAACGTAAAGTTGGAGGTATCCATAAGTTAATTGGAGTCGGGTCTAGAGTAGGTAGAGCTCAGCGGAATCGATGATTAATATGAGTTTTGTTTGTGGCTTACCGGTATTATCATTGTATTCATCCTTAGGATCATAAGGGAGCACAGGATATGTCCACTGAAGGCGTTGTAGAGTCGGCGCGCATTCCTTCATCAATGACCCTACTGCATCGAAGGTTGGCTGTTCAAATCCTACTATAACGAGTTCATGCAGGTGCCTCAAGTCAACGACCGTTTTCAGATCGTTGAGAAGGACTTCAGCGGATGGAGCGGCAGTGATCATGAGTGACTTTGGACTGGGTTGAAGATTAAAGTCGAGATTGTTCGGTGTGGGTCCTACGCCCACGATGTTAGAGTCAGGAAGACGCAGCTGTGTGACGTGCTTCAATGACGAAAGGACGTCGGCAGGAACGTTAAGGCGCCCCAACTCGACATGGGTGAGCCTTTGGGACATGAATTGCTGCAAGAATGCCGCCTGCAGGTCCGGAGAGAAAGTACGCCAATCCAGGATCGTCTCTGTGTGTTGTGGGCACAGCTGAAGTGCGTTGAGATTAGGCAGCTTGTCAAGCAAGGGTGCAAGGGCTAAGTCATCGAAGATGCTGTTTGGGCTTGGTAACGTCCCAGCCCCTCCTAAAAGCCGTTCGGACTCCAAGACCAGGATGCGAATGTACTGAGCGATGTGCGGGGACTGTGTGACGAGTGAGTGAAGTCGCTGGCATCGATCTTGGTAGGATGAGATGCAGACACGTCTGAATAGCCGGGCCTGACTCGGTGGGAGGAACGAACGGGCAACGGTCGAACAAGATATGAAAGTCGAGTGACTGTCATAGGGGAAGTTGTCCAAGATACTGTTGACGATGTCCTCAGGGATGTCTATCATTGTTGTTATGAATTTAATTTTTGACGCAGCTTACTTATACAGGCCAAAGTTGAGCCAATGGAGTCACTATCCCATCATGTCAATCGAGTCAGTGACAGCGTGTCCGAAGTGTCTTTGTAACAAGGGTGCGATACGCTGTATGTTGGTGTCAATGATGTCGCTGTCATGTTGAATGTTGAACAAGGGACAACGTACAGCGTGACATGATGGATCTGGGATGACTTGCTCTAAACTCTACCGAGTGCGCCACACATCCCTCAACGTGTGGGCCTCGACCATGACCGTACGTCCCGAGCTCCAAGCATAAGCACTTATCCACAATCGGCTTCCATATGATGTTTATTCTTGCCTACATAGATGTATCAACGACATGATTAACTGGTTGTAAGTAAAGCTACATGGTTTTGGATCAAATAATTGAACCTTGCAAGAAGGGGTACATAAATCAAGAACAGGTATACAATTCGGATGCCGTTGCACGATCCAGACGAGGGTTATTCATGGAGTTTTAAAGTTTAGGGCTGGGGCGTGCCTCGTCTTGTGCTTGTACTTCTGCTTGTGTCTCCGCTTCCGCTTCCGCCTCCGCTGCACGCTGTGCAGCAGCATAAGCCAAGATTCGCTCGCGGAAGGTAGGGCCGATAGCATCTTGATAGGGATCTATTCGTTGCGACCTCTGGGGTGCTGTATGCCTCCGTGAAGGAGCTGAGGCGCGGCCTCGGTCATTGTCTTCCTGCGCCAGCCAAGTTTCCGATCTTTCCGATTCCGTGAGCTCAATAGGCGAGTGTGTCCGGACTATGTCGGTTCTATCGTCCAGGACATCGTCATCAGACCGCTTGGTCCATATGCGAACTGCTCCATCGTGACTTCCAGTAGCAAACATAAAAGGATCCTCGGCCGCGTGGTTCCATGCAATACAGGTCAAGTCGCCACCATGAGATTGGGCTCGGACATGATGAAGCAATGCACCTGATTCTTGGTCCCAAATATGGATATCCCCAGCTATGAGTCCGGAACATCTCAGTCAAAAGATCAACGACACTGAGCCACGAGCCCTCACCTTTACCGGCACACAAAACCATCTCGTTATTCCTCCCACCAAAGTAGCTTGGCCCGGCAAAATCGACCAGAACCTTGGGCATGTAAGTGTGTCTAGTGGCCGCGAGTCTTGAGATGCATATCAACTGAGAAAGGAAGACACAAACCTAAGAGTGAGCCGCCCTTTTGTCATATTGTGGTTGTCCCTATCCTTGAGAAGTTCAAGTCTCCAAAGTTGAGGCGGGGCCTATCCAAGCATGTTAGCAACATCTTCATAAAACGACATATGGCACTCACCTTGTTCTCATAGCTGATCAGAGCAATAACACCGCTACGTTCACTTTCAGCCACTGTGATGTCTCGAACGTCATTAAGCACTGGTGTTTGGCTTGCAAAATACAGTAAGTAGGTTGCCGTTTGGATTGAATACTTCAACATACTTTTCCACTAAATTGGTTTCCATGTTGTAGACTTCGACAGCAAGTCAGTATCTAGCGACAGACTGTACAGAGGACGGGCTCACCGACAAGCCTCTTCTCTGCTCTGGACTTGCTTGGCTGAAGACCATCTGGGGATTCGAGAAGTGGTCCTACACCAATGAGTCGCAACGAATCAGGAGTGACTGCAACATCGTGGAGCTTCATGCGACCAAAGTCGTACTGATCGAGAATCTGTAAGGGGGGTGTATGTATGAATAAAGGCACGAGATGGTCGAACTGTTTTCCGACCTTGCCGGTAAGATCCTACAGGAAGTATGAGCGGACGAGTACGACGGAGAAGGGAAAAGACGAACGAGTTTCGTGACATCACTTCCTTCAACAGAAATGAAAGCTGTAGTGATGAATGAGGTCATATCTTTTGAGAAACTTTTAACGGTCCGACCAATAGCTCACCTCTACCATCCGGGAACCAAGCGACCGATTCGACGATTGTTTTACGATCAATAGTTTTCCTACAGACACCCTCCTTCAGGAAAGGTTGCCAGATGGGTGTCCTGGTCAGCATTATTTGCAAGGGTGATGTTGCCTTGATCACCCACCTCCGCGGTCCAGACCTTGATGCCTTTTTGGAGTTTCGTCAAGAGTAAGTTTCCAGTAGGAGACCTATGAGGACGTTGAGACTCAAGAGGATGCTGCATACATATTAGGAAATGGTCATACCAAGCAACCTGCCCAACAAACCCAGCCGGATGTGCAAGGATACGGTGAGATATCAAGGGATCCTAGAATGAGTGAGTCTCGATTAGTCATAGTCTGTAAAGCTGGCAGCGGGCTTACCTCGACACGGAAGACAACGGACGTCCGGTCCCAACTATAGCAAGCGTCAAACGACTTAAATATCAAAGCTAGGAACTCGGGCCTACCTCGAAGTAGCCAAGTATTTGCCATCCGGCGAGAACTGCAAATGCCTAACAAGCCCCGAATGTGCAGCCACATCTTGCGTTGGTTCTAACATCCTCAATCTGGGTGATAGAGCTGCTACGCGGGAACGCGACACAGCCTTTCCCGGTTCATCTACTATTATCGTCTTCTTCCGATCCCCCGAGGCGGTAATGTTCGATGATGTTGTGCGGCGGCGGCGGGGCTCCCGAGGAGCAGGCGACGAAATTGCTGAATGCATCCTTACGCTGCGCATCGCGTTGTTCCACAACTGCTTGCCGGGTGACACAGGTGTTGGTGTTACAGCCTCCGAGGTAGCGTTCTCGTTGATAACAGGAGACGAAGGAGAGAAGGCTGGTGATTTTGGAGGCTCACTCGCGACATCAGAGAGGCGGCGCATAGGTGACATAGGTCCCTCGGAAGGGACGTGAACGGTAGGAAGTACAGTTCCAGTTTCAATGTCGTCGCTATCTTCTGAAGAGCCGCTTCGAGCATAGGCGATGCAGAGGAGCTTGGCACACGCCCGCTGAAGGGAGTCGCTCCATTGAAGGAGCCGGTCGCCAGATAGCACCAAGAACTCTTTGGTTTGCTCCATGCCGGGGAGGCTCATCAGCATTGTTGAGTATTCTGTCAGCGCGTCGCTGAGCCACTTGCTGCCTTGATGGCGAAGATAGATGTAGCGCTCTGACGCAAACCACGCCGAGACAGCCGCTAGGCCAAAGGATGTGAATGCGGTGAAGACAGTTGTCAGGGTTGATGTTGCAAAGGCCTGGTAGTAATTGAAAAGGTTAATACCCGGAGGCATTAATGATGAGCTGTGGCACGAGGACGGACCTGTTCGGATGCGTACGCAAAGCAGCAAAGGCCGATGGAAAAACACGCGACGGACATGACAAGGAACACAAGAGGCGATCTCTTGATCCAGATGAGCACCCACCAGGGCACACGGTCACCAGGTGAGCGGCTGCAGAACAAAAACTATCAACTTCTCGTCGGCCGGGAAAAGTTGGTACACATACTACATTGCCTGCTTCCATGTCAGACCAAGCAAGCTATTGACAGCAGCTGCAATGCTAAACACTAGAGAAGCGAACCAAAAGCAGTTAACCGCGTCTGACACAGGCTTGTGTGGCAATTGGAAGGAAAACTGTAAAGTCGTTGCTGTCACAGCGGAGAAGAATGTCGCAACCGTTGAGAGGTTTAGTAGATTGGTGGCACCGTGTTTTTGAGCAAATCGAATAGTAGGAACACCTACCCACGGAGTCAGAACATCTGCGAGAGGGAAGTATTGATGTTTACATACCAACTTCGATGAACATAGACAGAGTGGATGTGATACTGTCAATATGCTCCCCCATTTCCAGTGATAGATCGTGTATATATCTTTGAACCGACTGGTGGCGGAATTGTCCTGTTAAAGACAATTAAGCACAAGATGAATTGAGAGAATCAACATCCAAGCTTACCAGCATATTCCTTCAAACAGGAAGCCCAGTACTTGAACGGGAAGTGGGATCAACAGCAGAACGTGGAGTTAAGTATAGAACCCTACCTCGAGGTCACCCTCAAACGCACAGATAGACGCATTGACTGATTCGTCCGTGAATTCCGGGAACTCGTTTAGGCAGGTCAAGAATGTAGCAAGGTCCTTGGCCAATAGCTTCAATTGACTCGGGAAGTCCTCTAGGTCAAGGTTCTCGTTCACGGTTGGTCGTGCGACATGTGGCTGTGTAAGATTTGCTGTAGGCATCCTCTTTCTACGGCGCCCGCGCGCATCGAGCTTGGGTTGTTCTACTGGCGACTCTTTCGATTTATGGGCAATTTTACGCGAAAAGAGATCTGCTGCATTCTCATGGTAAAGAAACAGCAACTGCGCGAGTCGTCCACGAAGGTAGAAGGCGGAGGACAGGATGGCGACAGAGCTCCCTAATTGACGGGCGGCATTGGCGAAGTTTCGAAGCTGGTAGCAAAGGGGATAATAGAGCCTGGGGCGGGAGAACATTCTACACATACCTCCTTATCCAATGTTTCGATGCGCCTAGCAGGATGCAATCAGAACATTGTTCGAGTCGTCCAATAAATAAGGCTCACTTCTCAAATTTGCGGAAAACCTCGGCCCCAACGACTTGAAGGTGCTCATCGACAGTGGCTAATGTGACAAGTCTTAATATCATCTTATCAACCAGATATGGAGTCACTCACGGACGTCTCTATCATCCTCAAAGCTGGGCATCCTTTCGTCTTCAAAAGAAATGGCGAATTGGAACCAGATCGAACATACAAAAACTTGAAGGAGACACACCTCGGTCGGATTCTCCATTATTTTGCAGAAGCATCTCCACCAAGTTAAGGATCGTCTCCCGCCTGCTTAGCGAGGATGAAGCCCGGGGTTTTGGAGTAGACGCCCCAGCTGGTATAGGCATTGCTTCGGGCTCGGCGGTGAAAGGCCCTGGCATAGTTCGTTATAGGTTGTCGTAGAGTTTTTTCCTCCTCTAGGTGCGTAAAAGTCGTGTATCTGAGCCAGATCGGCGTTTTAATAGAAGTTGAGATCGTTAAAACCGTTAAAAGCGCGCGAAAAAGCGGCCAGTCGTCGTGGAGTGTTGTAACAAGCCTCCTGCTGAACTATCGCTTGACTTGGGGCATGTGGCAGTTGGACCCTGATCAAATTGCCGCACGCCGCGCCAATGATGCGTTTCCATCAACTTCATGAAAGAAATGAAAGGGGCTTCCCGCGAGTCTCTATCTTCAGCGACCACCGACAGTGTATATGTTATCGAGCCCCCGCATAAACTTGAGAAGAATAATTGTCGTTTTTGGTACACAATGCGTCGATGAAATCCAGACGCGCCAAGAGTTTCCTTGAAGTTATCAGCACGTGATCGAGAATTTAATAAAAGTTAAATTTTTCACCTTTTTGAAAACAGGATCTCCATTTGCCTTCCGTTTATTCGAACTTCGGTCAATACTTTCGTCCGAGCACTGGTGCGCGGCATAGGGCATCGTTGGACAATACTCACGAGCAAGATACTCGACTCATCAGTGGCTTTCTGAACATCGAGCATCACGGGTGTGGGTAGTTAGCTGTCAGTCATCGCTTGGGTCAATCAGCGCCAGACGAAATACACCTTACACACCTCTCAGCAGATTCCCTCTTACATATCGATTACGTGTTTTCAGTTTGCGGATGAATATCCTCTCATACGTTCAGAAACTCGCAGGATGTGAGCCTAGACTAAATATTCGCGCCTTCGTCGACTCAATGTAGCCTGTCGGCTTGCAGAGGTCATCCGATTACCACCAACTGGCAGCACTCTTTTTTCTTTGAAAGAATCAACCATGGCAACCCTCACTCGCCTGAAACAACCAGCACGCCCGTCGTCGAGCCCTGTGTTAACTTCCAGAGTTCCCAGCCCATTTCCACGAGAGCAGCTCGTTCGTCTGCAGGAGCCAGACGATGTCGTGTCGCAGGAGGTGGAGTCCCAAGCAGGTCTATCTCATGTCGCAGAGCTGGAAGAGAACACAGAATCCGAAAGCCACAGTGTTCTGGTGAGTCATACCTCCGTTTTAGAAGTGCTGTGGTCACCCATCAACGATATACTCTTAGCAAGAGGTTATGCCCTCAATTGTTCACGTTCAGAAATCCTGTTTAATTACTCTGAACAACCTCCTCTCCGTACCAAACGGCTGGAGCCCGATAGTACCAGACCGTCGACACTCCATGCCTTCCAGCCCCCAAACCTCAGGGGCGTCGTCTAATATACCCGCCGAGTCATCCTCTTCTGCGCTCCAGACTCTTATCGCCAATCTCCGCACCAGAGAAGACACGGATGATATGATTCAAATTAGCAGTGGCCATTCGGATGCCGAACTATTGAACGAACTTCGTGTGAGGACCGATGCAATATCGTCAACTTTGGAGCCAGCAGATGCCCTGCTTGCGACCTCAATCGTTTCATTATTATCCCATTTCCAGAGGTTGTCGACAATTCAGTCGACTCCTACACGCACACTGTCCGAGGCCGCTGCTTCTAGCCCTCACGACGTTGCAGGCTCCTCCGACCCGTTCTCGCTTCTCAGGCGTCAACTCAGCGATCTGCAGGTCGAGCGCCTTGCATCGCAACCAGGCCTCCTCGTTCCAGGGGCACCTCCGGTTCTTGTGGTAGAGGCTGCCCTTCTTTGGAACAAGATCGACGAAGAGCTCGAAATTGTTGTTGCAATGTGCAAGGAACGCACTGCTGACACCCTCAGCCTTCCACCTGAATACGATCTCGAAGACAATTATGAGGACTATCCGCACGATACACTTCCAGAATACGACGGGCAGCGCGTACGCACGTCCATCGACTCCAAATCCCGCCATACCCCTCATTCGCCTACCATATCCGCACGGCAAATGGATGAGAAGATGAGACTTGACTTGGAGGGCGTGGCGATGGCCATTGACAGGCTATATCTCGTCGCGCCCCAGCTACATAATCAGCGTGTCGAACTAAAGTCGAGCAAAGTCGCACAGATGGAGAAGGCCAGGCGGGAGGGTTCGCAGACCCCGCAATCGCGGCACGGCAAACAGAAGGAAGACGATTTCCAGGATTTGGAGAGGATGTGGGATCTTCTAGGCAAAGCATCAGAGCGCTCGCTTGTCGATCAAAGTGTGGTACTGGAAGGCGGCCTTCCTGCTAGGCTGGAGAAGGCTAGACAGAAGGACCTGGCCAATGTACGTCAAGCCATTCACTGATCAGTCACTATTCTAATTCTTTCCCAGAAACATGCATTCGTTGAACAACTAGCGACGCATTCTTCGTCCAGACGCCTACATGGCCAAGATGCAATTCTCCAGCCACGAACCAAGGACCCCCACGCCCTCCTCACGCTTCCTGAATTCATGCGCGAGGCAGTCCCTGCTTCCGTGATCCGAGCCGATCCAAAGGCGTTGCTCACTCTCCCAGAATTCGTCAAGGAGCCGCCACCCACAGAGCTCGATGACGAGGACTCCGAGATGCCTAAGATGACTTCTCATAAATACAAGAAGAGCTTGAGGCACCGAAGCCTGTCAGCCCCTTCATTATCTTGGCTACGATCACCCTCGTCAAAGTCAGGGTCTAGCAGCAGCAACAGTTCTGTTACCTCTCACTCTCGATCAAGATCCCGGGCGATCAATACTGCGTTAACACCGGCTCCGAGTGGTGCGTACTTCTTTCATATCTTCTTCAAGCGCTTGTCAAAATTGATGTCACTTTTCTAGTTGGGTTTGAGGTGCACTATGTCGCAGAAAATCACGAGAACCTGCAACATGTGCTTGTGTTCTTTACAGTGACTGGTGCCGTCCCGGGTTTTGACATTGAGGCTCAAGTCCTTCCGCCATTCCCAGAGAACCATTCTGAAGGCGGCGACCGCCTTATCATCAGTAGTGGGCCAAGGAACTCTCTTCCCCTCCTCCTCCCTGGACGCATCCTCCCTGGGAAACAAGAAGTTCGAGTCCAAAGCACCCACTACGAGATCAAGCTTATCACAGTCGCCCCCCGTCCCTCAGCGGATTCAACTGTTGAGGACCCTCCTCCACTTCTCGATGCAGCACAACTCTCGACCGCACAACCGTCATCCTTCATCTGTGCGTCGTGCTCGCTCATCCTTGTGCAAGCTACGAAGATTGGGGAGTACCGCGACCTGCCTTCGGAGCACTGGCAGGAACTTGTGGATGCGTGGATGTGCCATTCAGACCAGAAGTTGCATGATCAGGTCGTGAGGCATGGGAAGGGTAGGTTCTGGCCGGAACCTGGTCAGGCGCTCGTTGGAGGGAGCTATCTTCTTTTCGACGAATCGTCTATGGCGCAACACAATCTTCACCTTGCGAAAGAAGCGAAGGTGGGCCACTCTCCTTGACTTTCTGCATGTCCTTTTCTTCTTTCTCTTGATTTTCTGCTTTCTCAATTCTGGATGACCAAGAAGACCGGCGCTGGCTCCTACCAGCGGTCGTGCAGCCTCGTTGTTTCGAAGCCTTGAAAGCTGGCGCATATGGCCTTTTGAAACCCACGTTGGTTTTGAGGAGTCGTGGCATCAAGCGGAATTGGTGGCCGAACACGAAAGCGGCGGCTACATCGGTTGATACAAAGCGTCCTAGATTAACGAATGTGGCTAAAAGCCATGTTCGGTTGCTCGTTCAAACAACTCTCGTGTTTATGAGGTCTACGTCATGGGAGCTACGCTTGAGACCACATTTTTGTTCCTTATTTATGTTTTACTTTTTGGTCCTTCCGAGTAATGACTTCTTACCTATGTCTACCTTTTCTAGTCTGGAGAAGATTGGCGGCTAGCTCGATGCCTCTGCGGGGCCATATTAGGTCGATCCCAGGCTCACACTATGGAGGAAGGATCACGAAATGTCTACAGGCTCCTCAAATTCGCGATCCGCCCAGTTAGCCTGAACATAGAGTTTGTGCTTCAACTCTCCCTTCATGATTGTCGACTAATATAAAGCTTGCTACATAGACCTTCAAAGATCCCACTTTCTGCGTTCCTCGTGGAAGATATGACAGAATTTGTCCGAGCTCACGCATCATACAGATTCGTCATTTTAGACGAGGAAGACGAGCTTCCCCGCATTCTTGTCTGTGTCTTCGACCATCTCTAACCTCTTCTTGTAATCACCCCTTTAATTCTAGATTTGGTTGTTCAAACCCAGCATCCGACTTGCATATTCCACCCCAACACCGTATGCCATACCAAAGAGTGCATCTATCCACGCTGCCAAAGTTCTTTTCAAGATTTTGACACCCTCAGAGCGCACATCGGATCTCAAATCGTAAGTAGACTGACTCTATTTTGGAGCGTAAAGTCAATGACGAATCGACTGTTACAGCATTCTAGTCAAATACCCGGGTTTCCCGCAGGCGGAATACCTATCGTATCCTATGCCTATTTGCCGGCGCCTGGCTGGCCTGTTGAAAGAGAGTAACAGCGCATACCCGGAGACCATGCGCTTGATGACAGGTTTGGAAGTTGGATGGCTACATCGCACCTAGTTTCTTACATGACCACGGGACGTCTCTTGAGGAATAAATGGCTGTTTCAATACACACATTCACTGCTTACATTGATACAGCGATTGGTGACTCGGTTCGTATAAAGACAACCGTGCGTATCTTCGCTATGTAGCCTTCATTATCTAAAGTTTCACGGTGCGATATTACCTCGGCAACGATGTGTCCGCCCCCTCTTATTCACTAAACTCGGACCGGAGTTATACTGCGCTCAGCGACTGTATTTTGTTGCCCATTCCATATACGGACAGTTCCGTCAAGACCTCCAGTTGCAAACATGAACGGGTCCCCTGCAGCATGGTTCCATGCAATACAAGTCAGGATATTGCCATGTAATTTTTCCCGTAAGTGGTGAAGCAATACACCTGATTCTTGATCCCAGATGTGTATATCTCCGGCTATGTTGTGAATAAAGGATATGTGAGCAATGAGAAACCAACAAGGCATGTGTGCAGGCACTTTACATACCCTTTCCAGCACATATAACTAGTTCGTTGTTCTTCCCGCCAAAATAGCTTGGCCCAGCAAAGTTAACTGGCACTTTGGGCATGTAGGTATGTCTGGCAAGAAGATTATGACCTTTTCCATGAAATCATTGTGTATAGTGAAGTACCTGAGAGTAAGTCGCCCTTTCACAAGTGCAGGATCATCCCTGCTCTTGATCATGTCAAGATTCCAAAGCTGAGGGGGAGCCTTGATGAATGTTACTATGACAAGGGCTGAGATGAGTGCTTAGAGAACTCGACCTTATATTCATAGCTGATCAAAGCAATCACTCCATTTCGTTCCGTTTGTGCAACCGTGATGTCTCGAACATGGTTCAATATGGGTGTTTGGCTAGTTGGTGTAGATCAATTACCACTTGGAATTCGCCGTGTAGTGACATTGCCTCAGCTTACCTTTCTACTAGCCCGGTTGCCATGTTGAGGACTTCATTTGAAGCATCTCAGCCAATACTATTCGTGCCATGGAAGGTGCGCGAGATTACCTATAAGTCGCTTTTCTGCTCTACACTTGCTTGGTCGTAGGCCGTCCGGCGATTCAAGAAGTGGCCCGACGCCAATAATCCGTAGGGAATCAGGAGTAACGGCGACGTCGTGCAGCTTCATGCAACCGAAGTCATACCGGTCGAGAACCTAATGGCACAAACATTAACCTATGTATTCCCGATAAATTACGTCGTATGAAAACCACCTGTCCATCCAAATCCTGCCCGTCCGCGTCAGCCTGGTTCGAGAAGCTAGCACAAGAGTGAACGAACGAGTTTCGTGACAGAATTTCCTTCGACAGACAAAAAAGCTGTGTTTTCGGCATCCCCATCAGAATTTAGCAAGAATATCAGGATTGAACTTGCCACTCCCGTCGGGGATCCATGTTACCGACTCTATACTTGTGTTTCGATCGATAGTGCTCTTGCATATGCCTTCCTACAGATATGCCTTGTCAGCCAAATTGCAGGATCTGTAAGAGCTGACAATATATTTACTTCCACCAGCCATACTTTGATTCCGCGAGCGAATCTTGTCAAGAGGATATTACTAGTTGGAGACCTAGTTGCAGCATCCTTCAGTATGTATTCGCTACAAACTGTGTTGCGCGCACCAGGCAACCTGGCTCACAAACCCTTGCCAATCGTGCGGGAGGATGTGGTGAGCTGTCAGGGGGTCCTGGGGGGTCCAAACGGGGGGTGGGCCCAACGTGCTTGTTTCACCATACGGGAATCTCACCTCTACCGAGAAGACCACGGAAGTCCGGTCCCAGCTACAGTAGTTGAAATCAACGACAGTGGAAGACAAAACCAAAAATGCTTACCTAGACGTAGCTAGATATTTTCCGTCAGGCGAGAATTGAAGGTGCCTCACAAGAGCCTGATGAGCTGCAACTTCTTGACATGGCTGTAGGAGCTTCAATACAGGTCGGAGGTGCGCGACGCGGCGTAACACAGCTTTGTATTGATCTTCCTCCCGTAATATAGCCTTGTTTCGATCGACGAATTCAGTGGCATCGGTAGTAGTTTTTTTTATGGGGGAGCGATGGTTCGAAGGCGCAACTTGAAACGCCAAGCTAGTTTGGACGCTTCGAATTGTTCTTGCCCACATTTGCTTTCCGAGAGTCGGTTGTACATCTGTTCCCAAGCCACTACTTATTTCTATAAGCGATGAAGGTGAGTGGGGTGACACAAGGGACTTCATAGAGATATCGTTGGAGACAACAGGGGCATTGTTGAGGTGGGTTGTTGGCAGCCCAGCTTCGATGTCGCGGCCTTTGCACAGGTGTGCAGAGAAAGAACGTAGAACCTTGCGACAAAGTATCTGCAGTGCATTGCTCCATCCCCCGAGCACTCCACCGATGGTATACAAAAGTGTTTTTGTCTGGTGCACTCCGGGAATACCCATGAAAGTAGTCCTACCATCGGACAGAGCATCACGAAGCCATTTCTCCCCTCGATGTCGGAAGAAGATGTATCGCTCTAGCGAAAACCATACAGAGACAATGACGAGGCCCGAGGACGTGAACGCAGTGAACGCAGCAGTCAGAATGGACGTCAAAGGAGCCTGTTCATGTTATGGCGTGAGTGGCCAGGTGCAGTATAAAGAGAAACATCGACAGACCTGATTAGAGGCGTATGCAAAGCAACAAAGTCCTACAGAGAAACATGCAGCCGACACGATGAGGAACACAAGGGGCGACCTCTTGATCCAAACTAGGATCCACCAAGGTACATGGTGAAACGGAGAACGACTAAAACAGTGTCTCAGAACATAACTCCTTCTGAGCAACTAACCGTACTTACTACATTGCTTGCTTCCAAGTAAGGCCCACCAGGCTATTCACAGCAGCTGATACGCTAAACACAAGGGACGCAAACCAGAAACAGTTGACAGCGTCAGGCACTGTATTACGGGGCAATGAAAAGGAGAACTGCAAGGTTGTTGCCGTAACTGCGGAGAAAAATATTGCGATAGTTGAGAGATTAACCAAATGTGTTGCTCCATGTTGTTGTGCGAAACGAATTGTAGGAACACCTGGCCCAGATTTGATCATGCTGATCTGGGTAGAAAGTACCCAAACAAAAAGTCCTTACCAATTTCAACAAACACGGACAGGGCAGAACCAAATGCCTCAATATGATTTCCCATTTCCATTGAAAGATCATGAAGGTAACGTCTTGTAGATGAAGTGTAAATGAGCTCAGTGTGATCTTTGAGGCAGGAGGACCAATACTTTAAATCAATACAAGCATCAGAACGCGACATCGAGACCCCAAACAGCTTCTCACCTGAAGGTCACCCTCGAAAGAACGAATAGTTGCATTCACCGCCTCGTCCGTAAACTCCGGAAATTCGTTTAAGCAATTAAGAAATGTGGAGACGTCCTCAGCGAGCTGCTTCAGCTGCTTCGGAAACTCCCTAAGATCTAGCGTCTCGTCTACTTTTGGCTGTGCGATATGCCGAGGTGCTAAAATATCCGACGCGCCTCTTGTCTTGAGGTACCCCACTTTGTCGTGGGGATGATTATGCCGGTGAACAAGCACGACTTTGTGCCGAAATAGAGCAGCTGCGTTGGAATGACAGAGGAACAGTATCTGGGCAAGACGTTCGCGAAGGTGGAACGCTGAAGAGAGGATACCTACAGAACTTCCGAGCTGACGGGCAGCATTCGCGAAATTCTGGAGCTACAGCCGAGAATTGATTGGGTAGTAAATGAGCAAAAGTGTTGGAGTGTGACATGTAATGGGCGCATACTTCTTTGTCGAGAAGTTTGAGTTGTCTACGATACTCGTTTAAAATCAACCATGCTGATTAAGTGGCAAGCTTGCGGTAGAACTCCCACCTTTGAAAATTATTGAAGGCTTCAGCTCCAGCAACTTTAAGCTTCTCTGATTCTTTGTTGAGTGCGGCTGGTACTCTCGTTAATCTTCGCCATTACACTCGGAATCCTTGAATCTGAGGACTCACAGACGTTCACATCGTCGTCAAGATCATGTCCTCTTTCGTGTTCACCTTCAGCAGAAGTGTCAATAGTAAGAGACAGAAGGGAGGAGAACCTCACTCCGTGAGGAGTCGTCGGAGTCGTTACGCAATAGCAGTTCTACCATTGCCAAAATCGTCCGACGACGACTAGAGGCCGAAGAAGGGAAACCAGCATTGTTAACGTTTACTTCACCCGGAGAGAGCATTGGCTCGATTTCATCAACAGAAAATGGTGCTGCTGCCATGCTATCTGAGGCCGCTATGTGATGGTGCAGTGGTGTAGTGTCAGTGAACTTCGTTGAATCCTGTTGAACTTGATTGTCGGCAGACTTGGGTAGATCTGGGACCTGGGGGCAGTGGACCAGATGGCATCATGTAACTTTATGTCCAAATCTGCCACTACTGTAGTAAGGTCTCATAGCGGGGCATGTGCAGATGTATGAATATTTTGAATACATAAGCCGAGCAGATGGGTGGTATTAGGTGTGGTGCCTTTTAGGACCTAACTCAGACTCCAACCAGTTGTCGGGCTCAGATTCCAGATCATATATGCTTTTGATCGACATTCGCAGTTTTTCACCGAGAATCTATATAGATCGTAGCGGCGGCAAGCGCCATCCCCGACTCAGAGGAAAATCATGTGCCACTCAATCATCGGATTACAAAAAGGAGTTGCCATTACATATCCACAATATGCGAATTAAGATACTATTAGCATTTGGGTAGACTTGATTAGACGGATAATAACAAATCAGCTTCAAAAGCTATTCACGCTCCCATGTCATCCTCAACAGGTGACTTGTGTCCTGTGTTGTTGTTGTCCTCCAGCTCCTCAAATTCACCTGCCTGCTGCTGGTGTGACGAGGAACCAGGGAGGTTTGACTCGATAGTCGTATGAGGATATTGGTCTTCCATGAGAGGATTGCCCAGCTCTCTGAAGGGCAGCCCATCCTTCACAAACGGCAAAGGTTCCTCTGTGGCCACCGGCATTCGAGGACACGTTAAGTGATGCACTATAGAAGTCTAGGAACTCCATACTAGGATGAGCTGCAAAAAGTTTGAGAACTATAATGCACAAGACGGAGGGGCAAGACTAGGGCGAGACGTCACGGAATGAGCAGGCCACGGAATCCCTGGAAAAAAAAAAGAAACACACATGATACAGGGTGACTGAGCCACAGCTTAGGTAAGTGAGGAAAAACTAGGTGGAGCAACATGGTTGAAGTCATTTCATTGTAAGTGTAGAGACAGACAGGACAATAAGTACGATAAGCAAAGGCTGTGGAAAGAACGAAACATATCCCAGCGGCGACGTGGAGAACCAATCATTCTACATAGAAGGTTCGAGAATGTTCGCCAAGACAACATGTGATCGTGAGAGTGGTTCCGAACGGCGTAGTGGGACAAAAGGACTTTCGAGGTCGACAAAGAACCCTTCTCTCTTACGTAAGTAAGAGAGTCGGGGAATGCGACAATAGCCTGTCATTAATTAATAATGCTATGTGCTATATGTGTGTAAGCCAACGCGCCAACGTCGCGCGGTGCTGTAGGCATTGGCGAGCACAGCGAGTCCAGTGCCGAAGGCACAAGCTCGTTAACCGACATCAGGAAAACGGACCGATCAAGATATCTCTAGACGGCAGTATCGTGTGAACAAAAAGATGGTAAGGCAGATCAGGCCATATCTAGTCATATCGAGGGCCTGTCAAGTTGGTGACCATTGACTTGCTAATAATCAATATGAACATTTGGTCGATGTATTTTCAATAATCTGAGGCGTGTATCTCATCTTTATCCTGAGTAGGACATGGTGGCGAGGTAGATCTACTTATATCATGGGCCTGCCAACTTGGTGACTGTCGGTCGATGCACTTACAGAAAGTTGAGGCGTGTATAGCATCTCGATCGCAAATAAGACACGTTGGTGAGCTATATATCCCCATATCAAGGGAATTGGCACGGTTGTTGTATTATCAGGTCAGGTGATGGGGCCCATTACAATCCATTACAATACCTTGAAACAGTTGTACTTGTCGTTGTAAGTGCCCTTAATTCTAGTCGAAATTCTAGTTGACGATGGTATTACCTCCCAGGCTTATGGTAGACCGTGCAGCTCCGAACAGGTCCTTCGAACACAGAAGTGAAATTTAAAGTCCGCTGGCAGCTCTATGACATTAGTTATCGAAATTTATTCGCGTTCCTGGTTGGAGATGCCAGTTCCCAGTTTCGAGGTCCGAGGTCCGAGTTTTAAGTTATCCCTCATCCAAAATAGGCAATTCATGTAAATAATTAAATTATGTAATGCATCAAACACGTCCATTTTGCGCCCGTCGCGTCGCGCTCATTACGTGTAATAATACTAAGCACTTCCTCGTTATCTGTGTTGAATGTAGTCATATTGGGAAAATTTTGCTGAGACTCTCTTGAAGGCAGTGAGGTATCAAGAAAGGCATGCACAGCTCCTTCTGCAATATAATATTGTCTGTAATTAGCTGAATTTTGAAGCTGCTATAGACCTAGGTGAACCAATTGTTAATTTCCTCAAGCTCTTATAGTAGGCTAGGCATGTGCTGAGCTGAAAATCATACTTTTTCATGACCAAACTATACAACATATCAATATGTATCTTCTCAGATGCCCATGGACTCAATAAAATATAGAGTAAATGAATCATTACAAGCCTCAGTCAAGGAGTTGGTAAGGTATCACATTTTCCCATCCTTTGTGATGAAAATGTCGAAGGACTCCAAAGAGGTTCTGATGAGATAACTGACGAATTTGGACATAGCCCGATGATTACATAATATATAACCTCAAACTCGGAAACAGGACCTCGGTACAGAAACTCAG
>JABCKT010006545.1:0-54842 GCA_018858115.1 Tephrocybe rancida
CGTGGTATATACCACCTCTTACGTAATGTATTTTCGGTGCCGGTATTAATTATGTAAACGTATAACGAACAATAAGTAGAGTTATTGAAAGCGCCTTACCAGCGAAGCGTGATGCCGCTTTTCGATAACCTTTGCCATTTCCGATTGCCTTTGTTCGATCCGGAAGTCCTCGGCCACAACACAACTGCCCGGGCCCCACTTCGCAATACCACTTCTCGGATCCTCACTCCCTCGTCTTCTTCCGTCGCGTCATTCTGAAAGTGTTCCGCCAATTGAATCTTCTTACAGGTAAAATATTGGATGTGCGTAAGAGACGAGGTAAGGGTAAGAGAGGTGGTTCAAGTTAGAGGAGTATTAAATATTGAGGCAATGAAAATATTGGATGGGCAATAGAGGTGGTTGGCCTGAGCGACAAATGGGAGTAAGAGGAACGGGATCATGTCACAAATGCGACATATTCTTTCTTATAGCTATTATAGCCATACCAAACGATTAGTAACCAGTGTACATGAAGCAGATGGTGGCAAGTCCACAACAAAGTCCAGGGTATATTCACAGCGTGTTCGGCAAATACATACTACAGTATATCAAAGGTAGGACCGAGCTCAGATGACGAAGCATACTACCACCGTTCACCGGCGGCGGCAGTGTGCGAGTAGGCGGGTCATCATGAAAACCATGAAGCAGATCATGTATGGTACCGCAATGTAAGGGATAGAGAATAGGATAGCCCAAAGGGCAGCAAGGTCAGAGGCCAAGACAACCAAGCCTCTCAAAAAGTGCCTCAGCAGCTTCATCTGCTGATATTACACAAGGTTTCCACCACCGATTGCGTCAGTGCGCGTCGAAAACAGCACGAATAGGACCTTACATGCGCAAGCCTTAAGGTTTCAAAAATATACTCAACTGACATGAACGACGATATGGTCACTGAGAGTACGAGGGCCAGAGCGAGAGTGTATCGTATAAATGGGCCGTCCGCGAGAAAGGTGTTCACTCGGGGAATGAATAGAGCAGCGGCAGCGGTACTATAGGCGGTGGATGGGCAAATTAGCATCTGAACGGGCTGACGGCACATACGAGAGAGGATTGAGTGGCTGGAAGTGGCAGTTAACTGTGTAAAATCGACATATGCCAGTGAAACACATACCCGATCTTCCTTCAGTCTCGCTCTCATCAAGTCGAGCTCCTTCAATGCCTCGGAGTGCTCGAGCTCATCGTTGATGCTCGCTACCCCTTCTAGCTCATCATTGGGCCCCCTTGTCTCCTCTACTGTCTCTGAGTTGTGGGGTAAGCTTGACCTAACAGCGAACATTACATGGGCCAATCGAGAAAGCTGAATCATGGCGTTGGCTGGGCTTGGTGGTTAATTGTGCGGAGGAGTGAAGATAAAAGGCGCCGTACACAAACGACAACATCAGTTTCCTGTCTCTATACCCCTCAAGGACGTAGGCCCTCTCGACGTATGCCTACAATTGGCCCTCACTTTCGGCACCAAGCCTACGATTGGGATCGGTCTGCAGCAGCGAATGGGGAGGAGTGTTGATGAAGCAATGGGCAGCCTTCAAGCCCCGTCTTTTCGGAGCCTTGTATAGTGGACGGAGTCCCCGCCCCTAACTCCCCACCCATGCGGTGGTGATTCCAATTGTCATAATACTGATGAGGACGTTTCCTAGCTAGCCCATGCCAAGAACACGACGCTGATTGCTTTCCCCCCAAGATCGAGCACGAAAGTCGCGAACTTGAGGTCCCGCGGCGAGCCACACCACGGCCTACTTTAACCACGTTGTTATCCACCAGGGTGTGGGGCAACCTCGGTTCCTATGAGCCCAGCAATAAGGCTTCTTGATCTACACAAACGATACACAACCCCAATTCGACAACTTACCAGATCGTTCTCTCCTGGAGACCAACCTCGCGAGGTCGAAGCCCCGCGACCCACTCCCTACTCAACATTGATCCCTGGAGTCCGGGCCTCTCGTCCACACCTGCTGTCCTGCGAGGCGAGCGCTGCATAGCAGCACAAATCTCTTCCTAAAGTAAGCCGCCGCCTCCCGCACGCCAAGCACGACCCTAAGTCTTGTCTCCAGCCTCCAGGCCCCAAATTCACGAGGTCGGAGCCCCGCGGCGAGTGGAACACGCGCCCCACCTTGAACCCATCGTCTATTGTGATTCTGCGGGGTAGAGCGCTGCGCAGCAGTGCGATCTTCGTAACTAGTGACAATGTGTAAGTTTTCTCTTCGCCGATTCCAGCCCAACCTCGGGAACTCACCAGATATATATCCAGCTCCACGAGCTCGAACCTGACACGCGCCCCTTTGCCGGTGCCTCCATCCCTCCGACGACATCCGGATTGGCGAGCTCCAGGTGTCCCCGGTGAGCCCCTCCTTCTCTACAGACCTCATATTCCCCAAAATTCAAGCATAAGAAAGCCCCGCGGCGTGCAGAACACGCGCCCCCGTTGTCAATGCCCGCGATCTCGCCTTCGAATACATCGTTGCCTCGGTGATTTCGCTGGCAAGCGCTGCGCAGCAGCGCCATCTCGTCTTCCTAATGAGCCCCTACCCCTCCACACACAACGCGCGGCGCTGACACATATCCCCAAACTTTCGTCCAGGTTCGCGAGGCTCAAGCCCCGCGGCGAGCCGCACCCGCGCCCCTCCTCGTACCCGTCATTGATGCTCGCCATCCCTCCGCGAGGTGAGGCGCCTTCCAATATGTGGGCGAGCGCTGCGTAGCAGCGCCTCCCTCTTTCCAGTGAGCCCCGGACCCTCCACACACGACGCGCGGTTCTGGGGCTCGATTGTTCCAGTTTCGAGAGGCTCAAACCCCCTCGCGAGCGGTGCACGTGCCCTTACTCAAGTAGGTGGAGGGAAAATCAATGTCATTCCGAAATATAATACATCATCCTGTTGGCGTAGTCAGTACCTAGCCCCGTGGAGAGTAGAATAGGTATACGCACCGTATCTTTGTGTACTTTTCAATTATAAACCATGGCCTCCCCAGAGCCTCACCCCGCAGAATTTCAGAACTTACGATCTTTCCCTGCGTCACGCCATGCAGCGTGCGGTCGTTCGTATGGTGCAGCAGCTGAGAATCGGGGACAAACGCCATATCTCGTAGACGCAGGTCATCCCTGGAGATACTGGTCGATCACCTTGATAGAACGTTAGAAGATTCGCAGGCAGTAAGAAAGAAGTGCAGACGTATCCCGTAAGAACCTGAGGTATCATGAGAAGCACTATGAGTGTTGACCTACGAGGAGATGCATTGCCAATGGCTTACCAGTTTGTAGACGATGTTTCGTTCGACAAAGAGTATGTCTGTCATCTAGGCTCAAATCGGAATAGAACTTGAAGTGGCTGAAGCTTAGTTTTGTCACACACAAATGCCTGATACAACCGAATGACGCCTGTCGATCGTGTTGGGTTACTCGATCTTGGTCAACTGTTGCTTGATTTGCAGCGGCCAAGGATCGACAGTCAAAAATTGTACGTTTCGAGAGACAATACCCTCAAGAGCTGCGAGGTTCTGAGCGTCAGGCAAGTTAACGTCGGACCAACTAAGCTGGCGATACGGTTGAACACTGGGAGGATCGAAGTAACCAAGCCTATTCAATGAACAGTTTGAAATGAGGCATAATGTTAATACTGAAGGAGCAGTGACTGACCGCACAAGAGAGGTGTACTGCCGAACCAAAGTCTTCTCAAGGTCCGCGCGGTTTATAAGGGATTGATTGAATACATCAGGTAAATGCAAAGGATACGCAGTGCCACAATCGATATCCGTACCCGCCTTCAAAGCGTCTGCCACAGCCTCTGGGTATGTGTCCGTAAAATGATGCGTGCTGAAAATGTTGTCCACAGCATCGCAGTCCGACGTCAACCATCGGTCATCTTTGAAGCCCCAATGATCACGTAGTATCGTTTGCAGGAGGTACGAGTTAGCACAGGAGGGGATCCCGTTCACGGAGTTGTAGCTGCACATAACTGAGGCTACTTTGGTGTCTCTGACGCAGCTTTGGAAAGGAGGATGGCAGTATTCACTGAGGTCTTGCAATGTGACCTGTGCGTCGAAAGAGGTGCGGTCATGTCCTTCCCAATTCTCAATGTCGTAAGCTGCATAATGTTTGCAATCTGCGATGATCTTGAAGTAAGGCTGGGAATCGATACCGCCCTGGAGGCCATCGATGTGATTCAACACGTACTGGGAGATGTGGTACGGGTCCTCTCCAGGCGTCTCCTGGCCTCGGCCCCAACGTGGGTCCCTGAAAGGGTTGATATTGGGAGTGAAGTAGTCCAGACCTGCTCGACCGAAATTGTTGAATGCACGAGCTTCGGTGCTAATGACTGTCGCGACGGCTTTGATCGACGGGTCGTCATATGCCGAGGCCAGTGTAATGGCCTGAGGGAAAGACGTGGCTGTGCTGAAGTTTTCAGAGGATGCAAATGTGAGGCCAGGGCTCAACGCTACTCCGTGCTAGGAACGACGTATGAGTAACTTGTCAACAGGGGTCAGTATACCTTACCAAAGCTTCAGACCACCACTGATAACTTGGGAGGCCGAGGCGAGGCACCCAGGCGAAAGGTTCCCCGTGTTGGCTATGAGTTCATCAACAGTAAATAACGCGAAGGCGGCTTTTGCACGCGTAGCGGGATCTTTGGTGTGGTCACATATGGCGTTGGACTTCAGAGGTCCGTTGGCAGTCAGGGAAGGTGTATACAAGCCCGACCACGAGCCCGAAGTAAGAGGCAATACACAAGAAATAGTGAAGAAGCAGCATGGATCAGTTCCTGAGGAGAGAACGGGCACGTTCTGGCGCATTTATGAAGGCCAAGCAGTGAGAATCCAGAGCACGGCAATGCCTCCCACGGTCCGTTGCTGTAACATGAGTCTACGATCCAGACGAGCTGCTTGTTTGGATGAGGCGCAGGGCCCGCCGTTCTGTTCACAAAAAGAAGCAACTTTGCCAGTGTTTCTGACAACAATGTCGAAGGTATCGAATGAGGCAAGGCCAAGGAGTCCACTTGATGCGTGGGAGATGAGGGGCTGGATGTTGTATTGTCTTGCAGGAGTGCGCTGCCAGCTCACGCTAAAACTGGTGAAGTGGAGGCCGTGTCCGAACTCAAAGACTGGCGTCTGGTACCACTTGTACGTACGACCGAGGTTGCTCCCACTAGGCCGAAGTTTCATGTCCGTCATAGCAACCTGCTCAGCGTATGCGGCAGGATATTATGCAGTAGAGGCGACCTGCGGGGATGCCTTGCCACTCAGAATGTCAAAAATGGCTGTTCCGCCACTCTGGCCTGGGTAACCTGCCCAAACGATGGTGTTCACCTTTTAAGCTCAAGTTCAGATTTGTGCAGTTAAGATAAAAAGAAAGAACCGACTTTGGGACTCTTTTTCAGCACCGAGCCGTCAATCTGACCATCACCAAATTGTAAAACCACGACCTGTCGTTTCTAGTGCAGCGATTAACTCGAGCTGACTTCCAGGCCATGCTATGGTTGTCCTATCCATTGCTTCATTTTCCACCGAACCATCGATACCTCCCGCGAAAATAACAACGTCGGCGGCTTGAGCAGCTGCCACGGCTGCAGCAAACCCGCTCGTAGAACCATCCGAAATGCCAGTCCCTGGTTCAAAGGTAGCCTCATAGCCCGTATTGAAGGCTCCTTGGAGTGGGCTAACCACGAACGGTGCACCGCCTTGATAGTTTCCTTGCATTTGCGTGGTCGCATTAGCATAAAGGCCGACAATGACCAGTTTTCGGATTGTGTGCTTGAAAGGTAATGTGCCGTCATTCTTGAGCAATACGATGCCCTCGAGAGCCGATTGGTACGCGAGCTTCTGAGCATCGGGCAAGTTAACGGTCGGACCAGCCAAGCGAAGATTGCAGAATTCCTTAAGATCTAGATTTCTTGACTTTCTCCCCGGGGTAGAGAGTGGGCTCTATGACATTATTGTGTCGGTCGTAAATGTCACTCAAGGGTATATTTGAGGCATTAATGTTGGATGTGGATTCAAAATGTTTTCTTTTTCACAGCTCAGAGCACTGTCACGATAGGTTGAGGGATGGGGATTGGGTACGACTTGCGTGTGATTGCGATGCCCAATCCTTGCAACGGTGCTGTCAAAAAACCAGGAAGTTGTACTGTAGAAAGTAATTCTTGGGGTATCACTTCCAACACGTCCCATTTGTACAGCAGGTTCCGACTTTGAGGGTGAATTTCAGTGTACGGATGAAATTCTGATTGCCATCCCCCCCCTTGAGAGGATTGAGTACTTTCGAATGATTCGGAAGGAAATTTTACAGACCTCAATTTTGTCAATGTACTGGAGTTCAGTCAGTGGGTGAGCAATCTCTGAGTGCCGTATGTTCAACAGCCCATCAATCGCACAGCGTTCTCGGCAAGCCTACCCAACACCAGGCGTACGAGATCGCGAAACAAGAGTATCGTAGGAAGTGTATAACTGTCTCCAGGGCCGCGATGACAACTGGGGGCCATATCATGCTCAAGGTTTGGGGTCCGCTTGGCTTCGAGGGTGCTTCGGAGTGTTCGCCTGTGCCGTGGAAAGTTGAAGTGACTTTCATCAGCGGATTATCGAACGAGATATTTTGCGAGCGGCTGCAAGAACAGGCTTTGTGCTAAGAAACACAGTTTGGAGTTTATTTGTATGATGGCATTGACCAGGTTCTCGAGGAAGATATTTGCCAACCGGACTAGCTTCATGATACCCTCGTTGTTATCGAGAGGAAGATGTAGATAATCCGTGAGCATCTAGGGATCGGCGACAGAAACGACCAAGGAGCTTGTGGCTGCTTTCCACCTTGAAGCAGTTGGTGAGTAGTTTCCAAAAGCCTCACAGGCCCTCCAAACCCGGAACTGACAATTGCTTAAGGTCAGCGAGGTTCATCAGAATCGGGCAAAGACCGGTCTGCAAGAGTTCCCTCGGAAGAAGACTTTGACGAGTGAGGGACATACGAAGCCCTTCGTGCGTGACATTCTTGACCCCAGGGGTTGGGGAGTAAAGAGGCTGCTTGAGATAGACACTTGTCACTCTAAAAAATTTTGAGCAAGGAATATCTTACATTGGCCAGAGATGCACACACCTTTGCCTTATTTGAGTTTGGCGTTGGAAAAAGTCTGTGAGGGGTATCGAAGTTGTCGGGGGCTTGATACACGCAACGCGTAATTAAACAATTTCGAGGGTGCCCCGACGTGCCGACACGATTCCTAGCAAAGCAGCATCCTCCGCGTCTGACAGAGCAAACGTCATATGAAGCAGTTAAAGGAGTTCATCATTCAATTCGACGAGCGGGGGATCCAAACTAACACAATACGGGGTTGCCTCAATCATCCCCATCTGTTTCATGAAGGCAAGGGCTCAAAGAGGTTTGGTATATATTCCCGATACTATGCGCCCTCGGTGGGGCATCAGAAGGTCGACTGGTGGACGCCCACTCAAGGTGGCCAAGAACTCGATGCAAGGCTGCGCAGCTTGACGAACAACAAAGTTCGAGCTCTGAAGCCCGGGAGAGAATATGCTGACGAGATGAATGAGTTTGTTCCTTGGTGGTCCCAAATTCTTTCCTGGAATGTCAGGCTCAGAATTGCAGATCCGCACCATACTGAGAAAAAGCTCGCTGATTTCGTCTACGCCGCGAGAGGTTGCGAGGGAGACCTTTCAAAACACAGACAAAAGTTCTGATGAGGTCGATTTTGCGCCTTGATCTATCCACGAGGATGTAAATGAGATTCCATATGCCATGACATCCTGCGTTTTTGTGGATCCACGAATTTTCCAGACAGAGCCCTGTAATCCGGTTTGCTATTTGATGGAGTCCCATTATATCTTGCGGTATGACGTCCAGCCTGTTAGGGGTAACGAGGTCTTGGAAATTGGTAATCAAGACCGCCCGAGCAGCCTGCGCTTGAGTTGGTTGATCACGGGCAAGACCGTATGGAAAGAGGTTGAAGAATGATGAAAGAAGCCCGCCGGTCGCCGACCGAGCTCCAGGTCCTCGTGAATCCACAAGGCTGATCTCTATCCCAAAGGCATACTGCGCAACCTTGCGGATGAAAGATTCGGCTTGACTTCAAAGGTCAATACCATTCAAACCGTCAAATATGCCTCCATTTCTTGTATAAACGCATCCTAGAGACTATTCAGTAACAAAGAAGTTCAGTTGGTTTCTATTACTGACCTCGGAAAGCATGGCTGTTAGGCAGTTCTCCAAAAGAGTGTACGAGTGACCACGGTCGAACATAGACCCCTTCAACAGCGTCCAGCAAGCTGGGCCGATATTCGGACCGAGTTCGATCTTCTCTCTCGGTGCCCCAACAGCGATTGCGGTCTTCACTAGCCCGGAGTGGCTGTGATATTTGAGGGCCGGTTCTCTTGCGAGCAAACGGCGATTGAGTCCACCCAGCTTTACCAACATGCGAATGGGCGCATGAGCAGGGTGATGATTCGCCGGCAAAGGCTTCAGGTGGCCGTGTAGCGCTTCCATTAGCACCGTACTGAGCGTAGGGTTGAGAAAATCTGAAGCGAGGCTGTCGATGCAAAGCCCGAGGGTTCGAAGGCCTTGCGAAACCAACCCAGGGTCCCCTGGCAAAGCGAGTGCAAGGGATGCATGAGGTAAGTCAGATGGGGAAGCAAATGGGCCAGACATTGTGGGACCGTCAAGCATAATTCGACGATGGCAGACGTGGAGGACCATACACTTGGAGGCACGCGCGGATAAAAATTCCATCTTCAATGTCCATACTTGGAAGACATGGGGGTTCAACTCGAGGAACGCGTGTCCGAACCAGTCAATCGTGTCGTTTTGGTCATTGACACGAGGATCGGGGTCGAAGAGAGACATACATCGTAGCAGCCTTCAGATAGTCTGAAACAGATCTGGAGCGGTTGCATTGTTACCTATTTCTTCTTGGCCCAAGGCATACGCTAGAGGCCTGAACATCAGGTGTGCCTCTGATAACCAGTCAGCGCTTACAGACAGATCGTTATAGTTCAAATTCCTGACCATGAGCAAGTTCCTCGGGCTTTCCCAGTGGATAGATGGCCCCGCCTACTAATCGCGCTTCTCGATGAAGGCAGATTGAAAAACGATTGCCTCATTGTTCTCCTTTAGTTATGTAGCACTTGCAGTGACTTCGTCTTGAATCAACGAGGGAGCTTCTGAACGCTCTAGTGAAGCCTCAAACATCAACGGCATGGGTCGCGCTACCTTTTTTTATCATCTCCTTTGGTTACGATGAGATCGGTCAGTGACATCTTAGCCGACATGGTGTGTAGATTATTGCCCAGAGCGGGGTTGTCAATGATCTTAGAGAAAGCATAGCTCTCATGTGAAAAATTCTGTCGCGAATGTCGTACATGAAGAACAGAAAAGAGTCATGTGTCGATGAAGCAGGTCAAGGCGTACGAAACAAGTAGAAGGTATGGAGGCAGTGCAATCAAGGCAAGCGAAAGGGGCCAGGGGTGGGAGCTGCCATGCTAGATGCTGCTCGTGTTGCGCCCAGCCTGCGCACCTGGGCGACTACTACCAGTCAATCGCGACCGGCGAACGGGTGGACGGGACGTAGGCTGAATCGACTCAAGGCCACAGCGGCAGTGAACGGCGCCGTCGTGCGATTAAGGAGGCCCGATGTACACCCTAGATGCTCCGAGCTCGTGAGCCTCTCCCAGGCCCTGTGAACGCTGTCAGCGGCGTTCATGCGTATAGAATACGGAATAACATACCGAGACCGTTGGAATTCATGCCAATTATTGAACCAGTCCACGTATCTACGAGGTGAAGACGTCGTTTGTTGTTCGGACAACGTCTGCCAGTACAGCAGACCGTTTGAGCGACGCCATGCATCTTGCTCATCGGATCGTCAAAGAAAGAGACGCCTGTGCGATGGTTAGGAGCATTGGAGCGCCGCGCAGTAGAACACACCATCGTATTGGCGCCCTTGTTGGTAAAGGTGGACGGTTGCTGGTGCAACAAACCGTCTGAGCGACGCTATTGTGCCTTGCTCAAAGTCTGGCCAGAGGAATAGAGCAATACGAAGAATGTAGACTTGAGACTTGAGGTTCAGAATAGGAGTCAACAAACATTGATTGATCGAATTTGACGGTTTGTAATCATCTCCTCAATCGATGTGAATGTATAGCTTTTAGGCTGCCATTGGCCCATTGCACAACTGCACTCTACAAGGAAACGAAAGGAATACAACTCTGTAGAGTTAAAGATATAGTACTTTTTTAATAACTAATTGCAGCCGAAGCAGCCGTCTTAAAGACCATTTAGGATTGATATATTTGCCTTGTAGTATACTTTAGAGAGAAGATATAGAACTAGAAGTTATACGCCTGTGATAGGGGATAAAGATGATAGGAAGGGCTGTAGAATCGTATACGGGCTTCAGAGTGGATGAGCTGTAGAATATTTTTGACTTCTCTTATCTCGCTGCGGTGCCTTGCCTCATACTCGTCATGAACCTTCCTTGCGCTAATTGATTTGGACATCGACTCGCAGCTGGATGATGAGGATTGAGAGGAGGACATATGATATTGTACACAAGTAATTGTAGTCTTATGCTTCAATGCTTTTATCAGAGTCTTCACCTGCGTCCTCCCCGCTATCTGCCGTGAGATCAATGATCGTGGTATCGCCGCTACCTGTAAGATCAATTACACCAAGTGAGATTGGGTACTTTGAAGTCGTCGCTGCGAGCTGCGGCCCAGTGCTTGTTGTTCCCGCGCTTAAGAGATCTGAGGGTGCCTCGCCGGTTATTGTGAGGTCCAAGTAGCCAAGCGATTTCGGGTACTCTGTAGAGGAGTCGGCTGAGACTGGGTTGTGGGCCAAGGTATTGTCACAGTCCTCGGCCTTGGAGGTACTGATGCGCATAGCCTTGTTTGATGGTCCTTGAACCTTGGTGTCCTCGGTGCGGCGCCTCTTCGAGGTCTTCGAGGATGGCTCACAGAAAGTTAATGGAATGGTGGATGTCGGTATGAGGCACTCTGGGACTTTTACTGATAGATTGGGCCCAACTGTCCTGCCTGCAATCCCCATTGAAGCGACAAAATTCGACGTCGATACTACTACCCGTCGGAATGTCACCCCATTGGGCCCCATTGCAGAAATCTGAGGCCCAATTTGAACCAGTTGAGCATTGGCATTTGGGGTGACAAGTTTCTTGGTGTCGTTGTCGTAGATCTTCGATGTCTGTTGGTTGTGAACCTCAGTCAAGCTCAAATATTCAGGACAAGTCACTCACGGAAAAGAGCATGGACGTAAGAATCCCAGGCCATAATTTGGAACGAAGCTTGCCTTCTACTTGTTCGGCTGACCAGCCAAAATGTTGGATGCAGAAACCTGCGATGGAACTGATGACAGGGTCACGAGGTGCCCATTCAGATGCATCGACGAAGCTGTTGGAGGTCCACGATGTAGCAGGCGCGGTGTAAAAATCAAGGATTTCACGGTCGGGGAAGTCGGCACCAATACCCTCCGCCGCTAAACGGCTGGAACGCGTGTTGTTTTCAAGCTCGAGCCTAACCGCCGTGCGCCAATCTATCAAGAAGTCGGAGAATCTCAACGGGGAGAGGGTTTCTTTGGCATTGACAAGTGTATCACCAAATCCACAACGAGCCAGAGCTAGAGCTGTTGTAGATCCACACCCCTTGACTCCGCCGGTGTCATAGTCTCCACCCGTTAAGAGAGCAAATAGGACAAGGCCACCGTGTGTCAGTTTAACAACACTCTCGATGGAGCTCGCGCGATATGCGTGATATTGATCTGGGTCTTTCTCGCTGATAATTCTGGATGGCAGGATGTGTATCAGTTAGCCCATAATTATCTGTCTCTGATTGTAGATACTAACCTGCGAAGGATGCACTGCCCGCTAAATACAAGCGTGTCACTATCGTCTGTGATGATAATGTCTATGAACCCTTCCAAATTGAGTCGTGCAAGCTCTGCCTCTGCCTCACCCGGTGCCTGTGTGATTGGATATATGTAGCAATGGTAAGAGGCAATATTGAGTTGGGGCGCACCGCGTGATAGTGGAAGCCAAAGGCCCCGATCAGTGCGATCGTGTATTGGAGATGCCAAAGGGGTTTGGTCTTCACTTTTTTGCCGCGCTTGACTGGAGGCCGTCCTGGACCGTCGGAGACAAATACAAATGCAGCCGGCACGGTCAGAAAATAGCAGAGTTTATAGAAGAATAACTTCAGCTGCGCATTTTCTCCCAATTGACTGTGAAAGCCCTGCTTGTGTGCAATGGCAGCGCATGAGTCTAACAAGATGCTGCCATTGAAGCTCTAAGATCAGTAAAGAGCTTAGACGATATGTAAAATAGGCGTACCTTAGATCAACTCCAACAATCGTTGTCCGCTTAGCTAGTTCTTTCCTCTCTAACATCTCGCTTGTGCAAAGATTGATCAAAGACACCGTCTCCCGCACTTCTTTGAGAACCTAAAGTTGGCAAATCATGTGAGAAAACCACCTTGGATGCATGTTGTGGTACGAACACCCCATAAGCCATTGATTCCCATGCTGCAGAAGTCCACTAAATGGTTTTGAAGATAACTGAACCTGATGATAATGGCAGCAACCAAGAAAGGTCTAACATAGCCTGAAACGGTGGAGTGATCACATGTGGGTCCTTAGAAATCAATTGAAACAATAATGAAAACATGGACGTCTACACACACATGGGCGATAGCAGTCACTAGCCGGTCATCACAAGCTCCCTGCCACGGTTACGACAGAGCAGTGCCTACATTTTGGATGAATGGCAGTGGATTAAAAACCAACATAAGCTTGCGCCATCTTGATTCATTGACACACGATCTTATGTTGCACTACGGTCGCGAGCCGCTGTAGTTATAGTTGCAGTAGCACTCATGCTGCTGGGAGTACGTTCTAGCTGTACGCGTGCAAGCGTTGTATGACTACGATCCACTATTCGAGGGCCTCCATCGATCAAGTCGTTGAAGGGAAGTTGACGGGCTTCCTTTAATCGACGCGAACAGCCCCCTCCCTATTGATTGCCTGCTCATCCTGTAGAGTGTTGGCACTGCACAAATGTGTGATAAAAGGCCTAGACCCACCGGCTACATCGCATCCTCCGCGCAGTTTGTCCTCCCGTTTCTATAGCTTTGATCCTTCTGAGGACTGCCCATCGTGACTTTGAACCTCACTTCCTTCGCAGTGAGAAAGCGAAAGGCATTGGTTCGTACTCGATAGACACAATTTTGAGGGCCTGTAAGAGGGATTGAGACCGGAGTCTTCAAAGCGAAGGGCGTATACCTTCACCATTTTATATCCGTTGGTTCAAATGCAGAGCCACACCGACAAGTCGTTTGTTTCTAGAGGTGGACGGCGTCTTCTGCTTGCAAGAAGCCTGATCGAGTGCGTCACGAAAGGAGCCCTTGAAAGCCGCGCCTTAACTTCACGAACGAAATTTTTTTTGTTGGGGGCCGAAGATCCTATCTGAGTAGAGCATAGTCAAATAACTATTATGGATAGATGAGCTTGCAATTGACCTGCACTTTGCGAATAACTGAAGGAAGGGTAGCGTCGCAGACGCCTGGACCTGACGATCGCTGGTGCGGTAGTCCGTTCAAGCGACATAAGACGTCATGAGACGACAGGCCTGTGAGCCCTTTGAGTAGTATTCATCTGTAGATCACGCAGGAACATACCGACACCCTCGAAATCGATATTGATTACTGGGCGTGAAGGCTCGATTGTGGGTTGAGTGGAACAACGGCTGCCAGTACAGCAGACCGTTTGAGCGATGCCATGCATCTTGCTCACTGGATCGTCAAAGAGAGAGAGAGAGAGAGAGAGAGCCCTATAGAGTTATTAAGACCATTAAAACACAACACGCAGTACAACAAACCTTCGTAGTTGACGCGATGGTTGGGCGTTTTACAGCAAAGTTGGACGGTTGTTGGTGCAACAAACCGTTTGAGCGACGCGATCGCGCCTTGCTCGAATTCTGGCCAGAGAAATAAAGCAATAAGAGGGATGGAGTAGAGAGGTTGTGATTCAGAACAAGAATCAATAAACGTTGATTGATCGAACTTGACGGTTTGTAATCAGTATGCCGAATTATAGGTTTTACCAACCTGGCTGTCATTGGCGTTGCTCTGGTGGGTTAAGAAAACAGAAGAAATAATAAATCATAGAGTTCAAGATATAGTACATTGCTTTAGCTACTGTGATGTTTTTTAGTCGAAGGAGTCGTTTTATGGTCAATTTAGGGTTAATTTATTTAGGGCGGATGAGAGCTTGTAATATATTTTACCGAGAATATATGGAATTAGAGAAAATATGGAATTTTGAAAGAAGTTGTACGCCTGTGATAGCGGATAGAATGGATGGGAAGAGTTGTAGAATCGGATGTACGGTTGACATTTGGGTCGGACTTCCTGACGGGGCTTTCAAAACTGGCACAGCGAAGCGCCAGATGTTCCAGCAGAAAAAAGTTCCTGCCTAATCCAATGCATTAGTAGTTTCGTAAAAACACGGTGGTGAAAACGACCTTGAAGTGAGAGGTCCGCTGTGCAGGTTCGGTTGCAGTTATCTTGTCTCTCAAAGTTTGGCCCGGAGGGGCACCGAAATGTCGAGTCGATCTTCCTTCAACTCCACCTGGCACGCGAAATGAGGTTATATGGGTACTATCACAGTGCTCGAGACTCACAGCGTTGAGAGCGGCCCATCTACCCAACTCGCGAATGGTGCTGATGGACCATCGGCCAGGCGAGTGATATTGAATACCCCCCCTGCGGAAGGAGTTGGGAGTGCAGCCGGCCTGGAATGCAAACCGTTCGATGACCCTCTGGAGCTGACCTTGTGTCATGCGACAATCAGAATGCAGTGGGCCACTGGAAGGTAGGTGTGGAAACAAGTATGCATCCGGCTCAAGGGTTTGCCCCGTAATCAGCTCCCTGTAGCGTAGCCAATTACCGAGGTGTTTCGGAGCGTCGATCTGACGATCATCTGAGAGAGCAAACAAGACATAGCCGCCTTTCGAAAAAGTTGAGTTGAAGCTATATTTTATGCGATAAGACTCACGGCCTAGATCAGCAACGTAATTGTCACTGTTGTGCAACCCTTTCCTGGGAAGTCGAACTCGTAACCGGGGGTGCTCACCATTAGCAAGACCCTCCATCCAGTCACGGTCAACATCTCGCACGCGCAAGGCTGTCAGTTTGTTTCTCCTATATAGAAAAGGGAGCATTAGATCGATAGATCGACGCCCAAAACGAACAGAGGCACTTGCCTCGCCAAAAGACTGAAAGCTAAGGCAAACAGGGCTCGTGCCTCTGCGTGTAACAGAGCGCAGTACCTTTCCTCGTCGCTGAATAACGTCGTCAAGGGATACTGACGCTCCGACCAAACGATGGCCTGCGCCATTGCCTGTATGTCAATAATAGCCTTTACACCATTTCGAGGCCCCCTAGTGTTGGACTTGATTTTGATAGCTTTGAGTGGCGTGGTGATTGCGAGAGCATGAGCAGGGCAGCCAGATACACTGCCACATGCTTCATCGTACTGATGGGGCCCGCAGTAGTGACCATAGTCTCTGAGAAAGAAACGTCAGGGAAAGTCAACGCTTGAGGATGAAATACCGACATGCTATTCCAGTAATCATATAACGCTCTTCGTATTTCCATCGCGGCACCTATGCCATTGATACTGCACTCTTGAGTGAGGCAATACTCCAAGGCAGACGTAGAGTACTTGTCGAGCGGCTGGTCGAACGATCTAACGAGAAATCCCGCCTCTACGCCATCCTCCACGCCGTCGGGAGCATGAGACACTAACCCTGCTAAGAGGCCAATGTCGCGCTTGATGTAGCCTTTGAGAATAGACCCTACACTTGAGTGGCCGGAATCGATCTCAGCGTCAACTCCCTCGTTGCTGTGCACTAACTGGTGCAAGCCGGACATGGTGGGTGAAGTGGGAGAGGAGGTGCATGTGCGCTGATTCTGTGTTTGTCGTCATCGTGTCTCAGCAAGCCGTCATCCGCATAGTCCTGAAACAAAACGTTCTAGACCACTAACGTCGCCTGGACCTCCATCTTCCTTCTGGGGTTCGCATGATAGGGACATCCTGCCCGCCCTCCAAGTTATCATGGACTTCATTAGGCTCTGGGTGCTCCTACTCGTTTCAGGATGCAGGGCAAGAGAAAGGCCCTCAAAACCCCACAGGATATAGTCCTCGTCGCGTTCCGCCCTATCCGCCTCTCCCTCCCAGTCGAAGTCAAATGTATATGGAGGGAGGTCAGAAATGCCAGTCAGGTCCGCGAGGTCAAGGTTACTGGTAAATGTAGAAGACCTGGTGGAAAGAGAAGAAATACAGGGGGTGAAAACCACGACGTCGATTGCAAAGGCAGAAGCCTCCTATACAGCATGTCTTATAATTATCGTTTAAATAGCGCGGCACCTGTGTGTCATATGTCATGGTACAATCTGCGGCTGTTTCCTAAAGACCACTCCGTTAGTAACCACAATTTTTGTGACGGACTGAAGGATTTTACCTTAGGGCGAAGCTGGGGGACTTGAAAGGTCAATTGCACTATAGTAAAGGCGGTCGATTGCAGGGCAGCTAACACTGCCGATTGTACCAATGTCCTGGAATGGCCGCCGGCCAGAACTAGGAGCTGAGAAATGCATGGTCAGATTGATCGATGCCATGCAGTGGAGCCAGAAGCAGCTTACTGTGACGGTGGCGGCTAAACGCAGCTATAACTTCAGGGAGCACATGCTGAACTACTGCAGCTGGAAGCCAGGCTCTACAAGGCGGGAGGTCATCAGGGTTAATGAGTGACCCTCCGCGCCGCCCATCGAACACTGAATTGAGGATCGATAAATCGACGTTGAGGTCCAGGCGAAGTTCGGGAACATGTAGCCTTGGTGCATCGGGTTCACGACGAAGTCCGATCACCATACCGATGATGGGGCATACACGATGCCCAAGACCAGCATCAGTTGACAGTGCAGCATTCATAAGTTGCTGCATGGCCACGCCGGGGAAAACATGGGTGCAAAACAACCGATACATCCCGTCTGGGTCTCCTGCGGCCAAGTAGGTGTCGACAAAACGAGCCAGGCGGGACAGATCCAAGCTCCGAGCTGGAGCGAGAGGTGCACCTGGGTTGGCCTCACTGAGCTGCGTCCTGAGAGGATCCCGGTATGCGCTGATGACGGCAATGCTGGGGAAGTTGATGGGTATTGACTGTGCCATGATGGGGTGCCTCCTTGACAGACATCCCGAGGCGTTGTGGCGAAGTTCTTCAACAAGGGTCTGTCGCCACCTGCGAAGGAACCTCTGAGTAGAGGCGTTGCCGTGGGCACGGCGGAGCCCCTTCACCAGTGCCCGTCCGAGACCGGTATGCGCCAGCTCAACGGCCAGACGGATTGGGCAAATCGAAGACTGGAATCGATGTCATTCAGATGAAAAACCAACGTACAAAATCATTTTGAACTTACTGAATGATCGCCACCTGCCAGCAACGCAACAACCAGTAAATCGGGAGCTTGGAGCTGAAGTTGCAAATGCCTCTCAATGTCGACCGCCTGATACATCATTATTCTCTCCTCGCCGTCTCTTGTACACCTGTGAGTAATAACACTAGTGTCAGCAACTACCCACGCAATAAAGTTGTATCAAACTCACATGCGAAGCATAACACGAGCGCCAAAGAGAACGATATTTGAATCTTGCGCCATGACGACGTCCAATTGATTGCTCTTCGACATAAAAGCTAATTCAGCTTCGGCATCCCCGGGCGCCTTGGGTTTCGGTCAGAAGAGGAGTTGATGAAGAGAGGATAGAAACACTACGTCAACCCATGAAATTGCGAGACAGGTGAGCAGCTCCTTGAAGGCTGCCACCAACCACCGAGGGCTTCTGTCGACCCGTTTTGAATCTTGGTAGGACCCGACGAAGACAAAAAGGGGGAGGAGAGGGAGGGTCAGTAAGCGGGCGCAGCGAGTAAAGAGGCGGTCGAGTTCAGGGTTTCCCCCTATGCCATCGTGATTGTTGCGAGCATCGTGAATGAAAGTGCTGGGGGAGAATGAGATCATAGCACAAACAATAGGCGGGCCTCGCACCTGGCGTCAATTCCCACCCGCAATGCTCGGGCGCCGCTGTGGTTACTGCTGAACCCGTCGTTAACAGCAAGACGCTGAATGGATGTTTCTATCGCGACAGGAGCCAACATCTGTAAACATTGAGATAAGCCGTGAATGGAGAGCGAGCAAGAAGTGACTTACGGGCCAGAGATTTGGTATACCCATGGCAGGAGAGGGAGAAACAGCGGTCTCACCTGGTCGGGAGATAATGAAACCACGTGAATCAACGCCCCGATTGTATCCTACAGCTGCAGGCGGCGTATCAAGTTCCTCCGCCTGATGGCGAATCAGCGTGCGCCGGCTTCGAGAATCTCTCGGCGATTGAGCAATGGCTGGCGAGGGGAGACGAAGACTCCACCGGTGGGCTATATCCCTCTGAAGGGTGGGAAGGATCAACGGTTGTTGATCGTTCGAGTAACACTATCGTATCTTGCTCACTTTCTTGGAGCTGTCCAAAGGAGAAACAGGAGGGAAGAAGGTAGTTGGATTTGTTCAGACTGTCGTTACCATGTCGTTCAACCTTGCATATCCGTTACGTAGGCGGCGTCGGGTCTCTAGACAAGGAACAAGAAGGCAGTTCTATTGCAAGATTTTGGACCTTGTAACATGGTGTTTATTATGGTGCATCCCAGGCTCCTCGATAGGAGTAAGGGTTATCGTTTTCACGCGCAATCCCCCCTGAGCGTTTATTGCGAACTGGACCAACACCAGTAGCCATAGTCGCAGACACCTTTGCCTTTGCGGCTGCCTCCCGTTCTGCTGGTGTTCCATTTTTGCTTGTTCGTTTCCATTTCTGTTTGCCCTGGCGGGCTTCGATGATTGCCACCAAGTCCTCGATGGCCACCTCCTCAGCGTCAGGGTAGCTCTCCATGAATTTTGCGTATCCCAAACTGTTCCGAACTGCGTCAATACAACTGCTCCGCAACAAATAGAATGATTCACATTACCTTTCAAATTCAAGTCCAATTACTTTTCGAAGCCTGTATTTTATGGCAAATGTGTTTTTGTGTATTGTGAGCCACTCCGGATTCCAATCCTTGAGAGCATAGCCCGTCTCTGGGTCAATGATTAACCATTGAAAGATAGCTTTCCAGAATCTCTCAGAATGTGTGCCAATGAGGTCTGGAATAGAGAGATGCCCGCGCCGGCAAGCTGCAATGACCGCGTCGGGCAACGGCTTAGCCCACGGCACGAGTGAAGAGGACGCTTGATCGGCAAGGTTTCCATATCCGCCCATTGTCTGCCCGTGTTGGATGGATGCGGAAGGCCCATTATTGGCCGGACCGTTGACACCTCTATCTGACAACGGTGGTCGAGGTCGGAAAGGCTTTTTGACGAGGGGCTCAGGCACATTCGTTGATGATGTTCCGAGGGGAGGGCCTTGGGGAGGCGTGTAGTGTCCACGGGGAGGGACAAGGCCGTTGAAGATCCCACCCAACAATTGTGGCCCTGGCTGGGAGTGAATGTAGGACGTCGAGACAGCCGTGGGGGATCCATGATGAGATGGACCAGTGGAATCGACAATGGGAGGATGAGGGTACTCAATTCGGGGCCTGTAAGCAGGGCCTTGTTGCCAGTACCCTCCGCCGTGTCCCGGAAGCGGGTCAGATCCGGCCAAGTTGTGTCGTCCGTAGTGGTCCGCAGAGGATGTGTGGCCACTACAGGTCATTCTGGCCTCTACCCCAGCGACCTTCTCCCCTAAGTCATCAGACTTATTGACTACTTTCTCCAACAATCCAAAGATTTTGGAGCCCAAGGTATCGAGGTCTTGAACGGTAGCGGCTTTGCCGTATGCCGCCTCGCCACGGAGGCTGGTGTCAGTAACGCCTCCATACTGTTCCGGCCACTTGGAGGGGTCAAGCTGGTTCCCAAAGTCCTTTTCTCGCTTCCAAAGGTCGTTGAGGAGGTAAGTGATAAGCATCTTGACCTATGGCAAACGGTTGGGAAGTAATTCAAACTTTTGGAAGGCGAAAGTTCTTACGTCATCGCCGGTCCACGACGCCCACCAATGTATGGCGTGTAAGCTCCAACGCCAGCCCAAGGGAGCGTCTATGAAGAAGTACTGCGCACCGCCCCGTCTGAGGGAATGCGTAGTAAAGCGTATTGAGATCCCGGCCTGTGCGGCATACTCGCCCATCATTCTCATCGCCACGTCCTTTGAAATTGGACGAGTCATCTGGGGAATCCCAGTTGTACTGACGAATGGGAACAGCACGTCGCCGGCATGAAGTTTCCTCCCTAGAACTGATTCAAGGAGGCTCATCATGAGGATGATCGGGGTGACGGCATCGAGGTGAGGGAGATGGTATTTGTAGAATATATAAACTAGTGGTGGGCGACTGAAGTTAGGAACCTGGACAAGGAGATGGCCAATAATACGCACTTCGACGCACAGTGGTCTTGTCCGCTCTGCTTTTGCGAACCTCAAACTGGGCCTTGAAATGGGGTGTACCGGCAGCAGTTTCTTGACGATGGATGTTGGTGGCCTTCAAATTCGACACGTCGTGATGGCTAGAAATCGGTCGTAAAAATGATAAGCAACTTGTGCCGTTGGCGACCATAAACCAGCTCACCGTCCCATTGAAACAAAACCGAAAACCACGTAAGCACGTTTAATGATCTCACGGAGTACAGTAGGCAGGCGTCCCGAATTTTTGCCAGGGTTGGCAGTGAGCTCATGAACCTCTTCGTCGGAAACCAGCGCACAAGATGCCTTGTACATGGCGTACATTTGATCGCCCGTGACAGGTTCTGCCTGGTGTTCCGCACTTTCTCTATCGCGGACCTCAAGCCCTCGCAGCATGTCGCGAATAGGCACGGAGCGGGCTGGGTTTCCTGTAACATGCCCGGTCTTCTCGTCAAGCACATAATTTTTGCCACTGTAAGTGCCTCCGGGGCTACGAAAGACTTGAGCTTCGAGATATATAACGAGAGGCAGCAGGCTTACATGTGGTCCCATTTCCAGGCAAGGGAGCTCTGCGCCTGGCGACCTGTACAGTGCCTACGCCCTTCAAGGCAGCATTTTTTGGCAATGTATAACTCCAATGCCGTCGAGGATATGGCGTTGGGAGACTCAACGCACGATTTGTATCTCCCGTCACTTGTGATGATCGCCTGTTCCTGACACCAATCGTTTATTAGCTCCACAATGCGTTCATAACAGTCGATAGTGTTCTTGCGCTTGCACATTTTCTGTGCTGATTTGGATGCTTGGTGGAGTGAAGTTTGGGAGATATCGGCGTGAGCGCTCTGTGTGAGGTTGCCATCGAGGTCTTCGTAGTAGTCGTCCTCTTCCCAAACTTTTGCCTCGTAGAAAAGAGGGTCATAAAAGGTATACGCGTCGGTTTCGGACATTGATGCGGGAGGAGAACGTTGGGGTTGGGGGAGGCCGGAGAATGACCCACATATCTATATATGTTCCACTGAAATTGCAAGGAAAATACCAGGGGGCTGGGCAACGGATGTAGCGTCTTCAACGATGTGGATCCCAGAGCATCTTGTACGCCAAATAGGCTTTTATTTGGAATTTTGAAATCAAGAAGCACTCGAACCCTATGTATTGACCATTTGTTCCCGGAAAAGAGGCGCAAGAATTTATTTCGCAAAAACTGTAGGATCACATCGAATACACTGTGTGGTCCCCAAGGCACACTGCGGCAAGGTCGAACGCGAGCTGTACATTCCTGCAGCCGGCGGCGGTATTTCAGCCTGAGGTAGGGTTACGTTGAGCGGAACAATCGGCCGAGAATCCTTCCCCGCCAACCGCACTTGAAGGATTCATCAGGGAAGCTCAAGGTTGGGCGTCCCAACATGGCACTGTTGTGTGATATGTCGTAAACAGTGGCTTGGGCGGGGTGTATGGACTACAAGAACATTGCGGCCAGGGTACTAGTCTTGTGATAGTTATACTGATGTAGCAGCACACGCATTCGCTAGCTCTAGGTGGAGTTGTATTAGTCGGCGGATTAAAGACGAGAAGTGAAACATACATCGATGATGTTAGAAAAGGCGGCCATCGGTCGTGTGAGTGATTAAACTCCTTTAGAAGGTGCGGTATGGTGCAAACGTAATAGCGAGGGCGGTGAACTGCGCCTTCGTAACAATGATTTCGTCAAATCAATGGGCATATGTGAGGAACGTCGACCTCAACTACTCTGGTGGCCTGCAAGAGGTGCGCGTGTTGAGAGGGAATGGGAGCAAGTGCTGCTTCAGCAGCTCCAGGTAGCACACTGTCGCTAGGCGGAGGAAACGGATCAGAAAAGCTTGCACATCCGTTGTTCGGTTACGAGGAACATACATCCATGACGAAATGAACAACTGGATTTCGTAACTACTGTGCCTCGTCCCCGAGACGTAACCAGCGAGGCGGTGGACCGTATCGCAGGAGTGACGTTTGCTATCGTTGAGAGCCATCATGTAAGTCGGAAGAACCGTCTAATGGGCCAGCAGACGCTCGTTGTAGTACGTCACCTTCCCGCATGTGGGCTAAGCATCACTTCGGCCAGCAGTCAGAAAAATTTGAAAAGCAACGGTGAAGTCATTGAAGGGCCGCTAGTGCAGCAAGCCGGCGAGCTGCACATCATGCACTACTCGAACCACAGGAATTTCCAGTGCATGCGTTTCTGGGAACTGTCAAAGTGGTCTTCCATACAATGTTGACTGTGGTAGATTATATATATATAATACACATCCAAAAAGTCATCAAGGCATTTGCAGAGGCCCGAAATCTGTCAAGGTATAGAGGTAATCCATATCATAAAAGACCATAGGAGCTGGGTTGAGATGTTTGAGAATGTGAGGTGGAACAACCATGCCTGGGACGTTATGTGACAGCCGCCTTGGGATAACAGGTGCACGTTTGAAGTAGTTGAAGAAGGCCTGAGTGTAGTATCGTGCTATTTCCATCTCGAGCTCGTCAATATCGGGGTCGCGCCAGCGCAATTGATCAAGTTCCATGATTGCCGGTTTCTTGCCTGGCCAAGTTTTCATGAGAGATCGCATAGCCAAAAGATATCGACACTGCTCGTCACGATTCAAACTTGCCAGACCGTGATTGGCTTCGTGGAGGGCAGCGACCAGGACTTGTCCACTTGGAAAGCAAGCACAAATCATGTCCATCCGGCTGCTCAGGGGACGCCCTGTGTCCTTTGAGAGCTGAAGTACACGGGCGTCGAGAGCAATGAGCTCCTGCCTGAAGTTTAACTCGGCAAGCTCCCACAATATCTCCTCGTAGTCGGCATTCTGAAGGGATGTAATTGGTTTCCCCTGCCAGGTCGCTGGGGCCGTCGCATCTGAATTCAGCTCAACGCTCTCACCATCAATTGCATTGGCCAGGAAATCTTGCAACAATTGACGCCGTTGAGCGCTGCGGGTATCATTGCGGGCATTGGTGTTCTCGAGGTAGTTGATGCTCAAAAGAATGCGCCAGGCCTTGCTTGCCATGGGGCGGGCATTCGAAGAAGGAGAGTTGAAACGGTGAATCAACGCAGTTCGGTATTTGAGCCAAGTTTCGAAACAAGCCTTTCGGCGTTCGGGATTTTCGATAGACACAATAGAGGCGGGGTCAGGGAAAGCATAATTGGAGTCGGTGATGGACTGTTCGGAATTGACGAGGTTTTCCACAGCTCGGTTGACGTTGTGAAGTGCCGAGCGCCAGGCAGGTATGGGAGGAGGGTATATCTCGTGGTCAGGGTCTTCAAATTTGTCCCTCCCCTGCGGCGCATGGACAATGTTTGGAGCCTTGTGTTTGGCATCTACATCCCTCAAATGAGCAAGCATTCAGAAGCGAGTACAGACTGTACACTTACAAGGACTATACTGCGCAGAGCGCGCCTGCCGGTTAAGTTTTGATGACGAGGGTGGAGGAGGTTCCACTCGCCTTCCGACGGAGAAGTTGTTGAAAGGGTTTGGATATGTCACCAGGTGGATGGTGGCTCTCAAAATTGCAGCATATTTCTCTTTTGTTGGCAGGCCTCGGTAAATCGACAGATACGGAGGCTCTGCGTCTTCCAGAGCATTTGGCGGCGGGCTATAGGCCGTAACACACTCGCGGATTCTCATTGATGCCACTCCTTCTGATGGTTGGATCAAATAGACAGGTATACCAATACGAAAAAGGTCCTTGCAAACGGTAAGACTCGTGGTGAATGCACCGATCACTTTGGCCGCCTCAGGTGCACTTTTGGTGGGCGGTTCCTTGGACCTTGGCAGAACGATCTCGAGGAAAGTCAGTCTTCCGCATAGCTCCAGAGCAAGCCTCTGCAGTTCACGGGTAAGCCGTTGCGTCGTTCTAAAAGACGCCGGAAGAAAGCTGATTCGATCTAGAAAGGATTTTAAGAGGTTGGCAAGTACTTGAGTGAAGTCGTCGGATTTCTGCTTCTCTGCGCGTTCCAACAAAGAACGGCAGGGCTTTGCTAATAGGGTAACGGTATTGGACATGAGGCGGCCTAGCCCTTGAACGACAGAGCCTTCTTCGAGAAACTCTGCCTCCGTTGGCATCCACCACAGAATCCGCATTGGATCCTCAGCGTCGTTCTTGCGTATCGGGATGCAAGGAAGGTGAGGCGCATCGGGTATGAAGCTCTGGGGCCATTGTATGGGGTCGTCGTCACCATAACGTAGGGATTTCCTCAGATATAGTGGGCGGTCCCCACTGAGAGGGGGGTAGAAAATTCTTTTCATGTTTGGGCTGGTGACTATCCATTTCCCGTTATCGACAAGAGCACCACACAGCCCGTCGAAGGCTTTGATTTCTATTGTAGGGCACAAGTAAGCGTCAAGCCTAGGCATGTCAAGAGTTGCAGGGTCTACCTGTGATTGCATCTTTTCTGTGTGTCATCCTGGATGGGTTCTCCAACAATTCGGCGTGAGTGGGTGTAATGGGTAATCCGGCTACGATGAACTCAGTGTCGCTCGACTGCCAGTCGAGTTGTTGCACTTACCAGTGATCTTCTTCAAGTATTCGAGAGTAAATATCGCAGTCATCGCTGACACAGGTTGGAAGCAAAACGAGAGGCGAATCAAGTGTGACGGTGACCCGGGGAATGATAAATGACGATGTGGTAGGTCAACTCTGCTCAGAACCCGGTAGTTGGAGGCAACGGCTGTTCGTACAACAGGCCGACTGAATTACGCGATCGCGTACTTTCAAATGTCCAATGACGAACGGAGCTGCAAGAATCATTAGAGGGCAAGAACAGGAGAACTGTACTTGAACAATCTCACAGAATTTGAACCAGGGCGACACAGAAAGTGAGAATGGTTGGCACACTGGCTGTTGGTACAACAGTCCGATTGATTTACGCGGTCGCGTATTTCTCAAGATGTGCGGTGGCGATGAAGGAAGAGGAGACCATACTAAGGTATTCACAAACGCGAAAGAAAAGTCAGAACACATCATTCGAACTCCGAAACTCTTGACGAATCTCTATATAATCATCTATATATGGAATTTTGAGTATCTTGAAATTCACTTGGCGTCGTCAATGTTCACTACATTATAACAAAAGTTCGAATTCATGCCTTGAAATTCGCTGAACGAGAAGATAATAGAATTCTGATGGTCCGATAAAGGAAGGAGACAGAAGAATCTAGCTATTATATATGCAACTCTCGCCAAAGTTCCTGCACTCAACAGGAGCCGCCCCCGAATCTCCTTTGGTGCCTGTGCTTTTACTTGTTAATCAGGTTTTTCTCCTCTTCACCGGTGGGCGGCTTCCTACAATGAACATATAGCATGTGAGTAGCTGTGTGAATGGGAGTGATAACACGCACCGTTTCGATTCGGTTCCGTGGCAACAACAGCTACTTCACGGACAGTGAGAGCTTCCGTTTTCCGCTTTAACGACCTGGCATCGACGACCTCTGTGTGAGCCTTACGCCTCCCTGACTGTTTCGCGAAGAAATCACGGTCATCCCAGGTATATCCATCAATATCTGTCTTCACTGTAAAGGGAAGGTGAGAGGTGACCAGATAGAGCAACAACAACCCCACTTGTGATAGGCTTTGTCCTCCTCTCAACTGCAAATAGAGGTCCATGATAATCGAAGGTGTAAAAGCGCTGGGGGTCGATTTCGGCACATGTGTAAATGGGGCTGGCAGTAGTATCGCGAAGGCAATTCTGTAGAGCTTCGTACACTTTTTCGCGAACAACCTTGAATTGGCCGGTAACCACATCATTTTTGGGGCGAAAGGCTTGGTGTTTGAAATGACGCAATGCCTTGCACTGGTGCGCCAGGAATACCTGATCAAACGACAAGCGAGCTTTCTCCGACGGTAGAGCTGTACCATTGAGTGTCAAATGATAGTTGCAAAAGAACCATTCCTTGATTTCGCGCGCACGCTTGCGATGATTGATCGCACGTCGCCGAGCCTTGACCGATTCAACAGAGAATTCGTCGAGATACTCCCATTCTGAGAGCACGTTGAACACTTCGAAGATGTTGCAGAAACAGAACAGATCGACGAGCTGCTCAAACGAGGAGACATCCGGGACATGTCCTGCATCACGAGCTAAAGAATCCTGGATCAACGAGAGGTCAGAAAGGATATCACAGTACTCACATAAATCGTCATTCTTGCCGTCGCGAGCAACAAGTACTGAATGGTAGTAGTTGAGGAGTCGTCTGAGGAGCGTAGTTGCTGCCTCAGGATGATCGGTGTTGGTGATATAACGGCCAGCTACAAAGTCGTCATATAGGGAAAAACAAGTCTCGCGCACGGTGGCTGTGGCCAAAAAATGTCCTCCCTTGATAACACTGGGCTTCGGGGTAATAACCGTGTGGAGCGTGTTAGGCCGCATGAATCTGATAGTGGTCGTACATGAATATAAACCACCTGATTCTGAATGACAAGGAACTCACAGCATATCTTGAACGTCCACAACAGTGACTTCAATATCCAATCGGTCAGAATTGCAAGCGTCAAGATCAAACCCATCGAGCAGCCTTCGAATACCGCCTGATCGGTGGGAGGCAGGTAGATCAGCTTTTGGTTTCCCCATGTACCACCACTTCATCCCTGTTTCGACTCGGATGAAGGTTGCAAAACCGTTGGAGTCCTCATGCCACCGGTGTTGGGTCCAACCCGTAGAGACCAGCGACCATCGCATGTCGGACGTCGGATAATGATCTCCCCGCTTGCCGTCGAAGCGCTCCCAGGCCACCTCATCTGAGAATAGATGTTGGTGACTGAAGACATTTGACCTCGCGGGAATGTCAAGGCAGTTGAGTGATTTTGGTAGAGGAACGTCTAAGCTCTCTATAACCTGCTTAAGCGTTCCAAGGCAGTGTTGAGGATGGACGGGTTCGGCAGGTTCTTTTGAGGTACTGGGAGGGGTGACGCCCGTGCGGGCCAATCGCCCCCGTCGTTTGCGTTTGGCGCTTGTTTGATCTTGAGGCCCATCGTCTGAATCAGGAAGTTCGCGGGATTGGTCTAAAAACCGTTAGGCACACCTATCTGAAATGTAACATTAGTCTCACCTTGAACGGTGATGGTGGACCAGAGAGAAGGGCCCAAGGTTTCTACTGATTCTTTAAAGCTCGGTGGGTCTGGCTTATTACGAGGACACCCCGTCACCAGAATATGTTGTCGACGAAAGATCTCCATGAGCTGTTTGGGACTCATGGTAATGTAGATGTTGTATGGAATCCGACAGATTTGTGACTCGTTTTGTGGGAGGTACCTTGCAGCTGCATTCAACTCCTCTATAAACTCTAGATCGTGGAGGTACTGCAACTCCAAGTCTCAACATGGTGACGGCAGGGAAAGGAAAGGAATGGGACTCACATGTGCGACAGGGCGCAAATCTTCGGATGCGTCTTGCAAGAAGAATGGCATTGGCAACAGGCTCCGCAGTCTCTGTTCCTACGTAAGCTGAATGCAGATGGGGGAGATCACAGGAGCACATACCGTGCTTCCCCCATAAAGAACCAGGTTCGGGACGCCAATTTTTTTCTCTTCCTTTTCGTCATCCTACGAGAAAGATTAACCTTGGCAAATGCGGACTGTTAGAGACTTACGGTCGAATCCTGGGTAAGATCAATCACTTCTTTGTGAACGAGGTTAAGCTTCTTTGTAACAGTCAAAGGAGGACCCCAGGGGATATCCATGTCCTCGGGCTGGGCATCGGGAGCCTCCGTCAAGTCTTCTTCCTCGACGCTCTCCTCCTCAGCTTCCGAGGCCTCGGGCTCTACTCCTGCGGACCCATCCTCGTCGTTCTCGAGCTTCTTCTTGCGAGGATTTCTGCGGGGACCGGGTGCTCCGCTTCCAGAGGGCTTTGGTGGGGGGCCGGCGGGCCGTGGACGAAGTACTCGCTGAGTTCCTCCGTCACCGTCTGAATCAACGTCCGGCTCATCATCAGAACCTTGGGGAGTTAAGTCCGACTCCACATCATCGATATCGATGGACGGGGTAGGGGGTGCACCCTCCATAGGTTCAGGGGACGCACCCGCAGGACTCGTACTTGAATTACTCGTGGAAGGAGGCGGCAACCCATCGACGACCTCAGGTCCACCAACTACGTGTGATGTAGAGGTAGGAATAGCCGGGTGGCTCCTCGGTGATGTAGGTTGTTCTTGTGATGGTGTTTGCAATGCGTCGATAGAAGGCGAGCTCGGCCAGGCGTCTGGGTTGACAAGCGGGGTCTCGAGAGATGTTGCTGTGCGAGGAGACGAGTTCGCCTCGGGAGCCACAGGCGGAAGGCTAGGAGGGGTTGATTGAACCGACATGCCTGGATAAGCACCTAGACTGGGATTAAGCTCTGCTGGGGCATCCCGAGGTAGTGAATGGGGTTCGATGGTTGGTCTTGTAGGCGGGTCGGTAGCGAGCTGTGTGTTTCGCTGTGGAAGCGGGGCGCCAACTTGGGCTGTTGTCTCATTGGATGAGGCTATCTCAGAAGCGTCACTCCTCTGCGCACTCAAAACCAAACCTTGAAAGGGGAGTGAGGGCCAAGCTTTTATGTTCTTGGAGAATCCTTACCAGAGATCGGTCGTTCCAAATCACTCAGGCGCATCATCCCTCGGGGCGAGGCAGGCATTGTTGACTGGATCGCGACAGTGGGTATCTCTACGGAAGACAATTAGTACGGTTCAAGTAGGCAGTCTTGATAATCACCCGTGAATGACCATGGTTTATTGTAAGATATCGAGGCAAGCTTTTTGAAGCCTTGATCAAGGCGTGTGTCGGGGTCAGCACCAAGGGCAATATCGAAGACAATGTTCCAACCCTCCTTTTCAGCCAATAAGACGGGCTCGGGGCGCTCATATTTCCCTAAAATTTGCCAATACTGGGCCCAAATCAATAAACAATCGAAAAAAGGGGTTACGCCACTCACATCGAAAAGGACATCCCTGCCAGGTGGACGGCTCTGAAGATTACGGCCAGCAAACAAGAGCAACGGAGAGACCACAAAAGCAAGAGAAAGTGGAGCTTTGAGTTCGGCGATTTCCAAGTCCTTTGCCCCATCCGCACGTCGAGGGTCAGAAACAACAAGGTCTGCGCTGTAGGTCAGGTTAGTAACTTTTAGTGGCGTCTGGGGGGGCAACTGAATGAGAAGTACCTCTGCATGAGGACCTTGTACAGCTCCTGTTTTGACTTTGGAAGGTCTTGATGCCCCTGGACCTGACGTTAGTGCAATAACCGAATACAGAATGCTGCTGAACCCGCCTGTAAAAGGTAGTTCAAGTGGAACGCTGCTGTCTCAAAGTTCAAGAACATGTTATCGTTGCGTCGCGTCGATCTCCGCTGACAGATTGAAGACAATAGATGATGAATGATATCTGCGTTACTTGACGGCACCAGCGGGAGTTTGGGTTCGCTAGACGGCGCGCTCGCAATCCTGTTCGCTTCGAAGGAGTTCCGTGCTGAGAGAAGAAAAGCAGGGAGATTGTTGAGTTGTTGGAGGGGCTTGAACGGCAGTCAGACAAAGAAAGACTTGGAAAATGTTACTCCGTACAAGTGTACCAAGCGTTGGCAAATTTGATGAACCCAGTTTCTCTGGCTGAACGGGAATTCGATAGGGCGAGATACCAGTCCGAAACACCGTGACATCCACCATACGGTACTGCATCAATGTCGTTAGGGCGGTCGTCCTTTGCGTGTTTGCATTGATCCCTTCGACATTGTCGTTGCCTTGCATCGTAGCGAGAAAGAGAGCGTAGGATTCGTGATCGTTATGCCACTTGACCTCTTCCTTATGAAGAGCCTGGAGAGAAGGCTACATATCGCTCAATGGGTAGTATGAGAAAAATTGAAGGCAGAAACTACCTCCATGAAAGAACCACCAGCCAAGTCAACTAGCGTGCGCAGATCATGGACGTCAAGGGAGCTTGTGAGCCAAGGAAGGGTTCTAAATTTAACAGCATTGAGCCTCTTTGGAGGAGCAATGGACATTTGGGCTGATGCAGCCGCTTGAGGGACGTTATTGCAATTTGCTCGAGCATTTCTACCAGGAAGCATACTGAGGGAAACGCTCGAAAACACGATCCACAAGATTTGAGTTTAGCTTGACAAGACTCCTGACTTGAATGGCTGTCGGTGCAACAAGCCGTTTGAGCTACACTCTTGTGTAATACTCGGGAGTCAGAAAAAGGCGGGACGGGCGATTTGCATAGAATTAGAAGGAAGAATCGGGGTAGGAGAGCATCGTTCAAACGTCCAATTGGTTGTGGTTGAGAGTCTGTTCACGTAAGGCTGATGACACATAGCCCCCAATTTGAGGCCGGACCCCGGCCCGCTTCTGATGAAATAACAACACGTCGCAGAACGGTATACAGTGAATAGCCCGGCGTGTAACGGTATATTGAATGGTGTTTACGCGTTGTTGTTTCATCAGACACGGGCCGGGTTCCGGCCTCAAATTGGTGGCTATGTGTCATCGGCTTTACATGGACACACTGACTGCGACGTGTTGTTATTTCATCAGAAGCGGGCCGGGGTCCGGCCTCAAATTGGGGGCTATGTGTCATCAGCTTTACGTGAACAGGCTCTCTATCAAATCAAATCCTACTGAACCACAGCCAAGTGGACGTTTGAACGATGTTCTCCTACCCCGATTCTTCCTCCTAATTCTATGCAAATCGCCCGTCCCGCCTTTTTCTGACTCCCGAGTATTACACAAGAGTGTAGCTCAAACGGCTTGTTGCACCGACAGCCATTCAAGTCAGGAGTCTTGTCAAGCTAAACTCAAATCTTGTGGATCGTGTTTTCGAGTGTTTCCCTCAGTATGCTTCCTGGTAGAAATGCTCGAGCAAATTGCAATAACGTCCCTCAAGCGGCCTGTTGCACCAACAGCTGTTGGTGCCCACCCCTTGGTCTTCTATTGCAACATTTCTTTCCCCTTTCTCGCGTGGTCCATCAACAAAGCATTTGCGACAGCCAGATGTACCACGGCTCGCTCTCGTTGATGCTTTAGAGCATTGGTAGATTCTGAGTTATGAGTAAGATGCATAGCATCGCTCGAACGGCCTGTTGCAACAGCAGCCGTTGTCAAGCTTTCCAGCCTTCTCCAAATCAATACCAACCCCCTTCCTGACACAGTCTCTGGCAGCTCTCATATGTCACAGGACACCGGCGGCACTAAATACATCAGTCTTTGCAAAACGCTGAGGACTTTTTGCCGTGACGATCAGCCTCAGCACCTGCTGAGCGTGAGCAAGCATGCAAGAAATGATTCAAAGTGCTTTAGAAACTGCCTTGGGCCGTCTCGTTTCTCGATGGACGAGGTAAGTTCCAACGCGTTACAATTCTTCATCTGCGACCTCATGCCCTCGCCATGTATCAGGAACACAAATCTACAAGTGGTATACATAGCCTTTTTTGAAATCGGATCTCCACCACAAATCCGTCGCTCCAACGAAGCAGTCGATGCTGCCTCCATACAGAGATTGTCTTAATCCTGTTCTGTATGCTTTAGGTCCACCTTCGCCTTGTAAGGTCATTCTTCCCTAATGCTCGACTATACGTTGAATTATTCACCCGTGGGTAGGAAGCTGTCGGCCTGTCTTCGCCATAGTTCACGAGCGATTGAGATTACTCTTTTCGTTCGGGACTAAATATAAATACCAACTACACCAGAATATGTAGCATCATGAAATCACCAGCAGGCCCGACCAAGCCATGCAATGAAATATATTGTCTTTCTGCGACTTGCAAGTGCCCAAGCCTCCACATTATTTGTCTCGACTGCCTTACCGTGCCTCTGCTCTCGTCCAACATTCGGACTCAGAGGCAAACGAACTAACGACGTGTTATTTGGCTGGGGCTGTGCGAAAACGGTATGTCTCACCTACGCTGTTCTTCTGCTTCTTCCATCTAAAAGCCTCACCACTTTGCCCTCGACATATCCCCAACTAATTCGTCGTACCATCGTACACTGCATCTACACTGTTCTTCCTTAATCCTACGATACACACATTTTAGCCCCCCCTACACTGCAAGCACTCCCAAATCTCATGCCACTATGAGACATACTCACCTTTCCGTCTATTAACAGCCCTGGGTCCGATTTTAGGCCGCCACATTTTCCTTGAAGTATGGGTCGCAAACGCGCCGCCCCTCCAACCCATTCCAAACGCAGCGTAGCCAATCTGGAAGCTGCTCGCACTGCTGTTCGTGACGAATTCGCCCGGCCAGACAATACACGCAACAAATATAATAATTATATCAAACGTGGCAAGGAATTTCTTCAGAATCTAGCCCAACAGCGGCGTGAGGACGCTGTTGAGGACGACCTCAACACCGACGTTCTTGCTTTGGCATTCGACGAGCCGCCCAACAAACATTCCGCCGTAGCCGTGGAATACTTTCTCTCTCAAGAATGCTGTGAAGATGGCAAGGGAAAGGACACTGCTGCAGGCATTCAAGGAGCTTTCTGTGATTATTGGGACAACATGTGAGTCCCGTCACGCATAGTGTTCTTCTTTTCGTGATTGGTAATATCTGTCTTTACAGGGGAGATGGGAGGTATAGTGGGAATTTCTACCAGTATCATGAAGAATCCGACACCGTTTATGGCTGCCCTGCTCGAGCCCCTGCCTTTCGCAGCCTCATCCATGCCATCAACAAAAGGTCTAAGACTACAGGAACCCGTAACCATGCTGAAGCTATCGATATAGAATCGATGATGCAGACAATCGACTGGTCTGAGGGCCAGTATCCTTCAGAGAAACTCAAACACCTGCCAGAAAATCGTCGGGTAGGAGCTCTCGCCTTGAAGCATGCCGAAGCACGATCCATGTTTACATTAGCCTTCATTTTGTGGACGAGGCAAGCAGCAGCCCTTCTCCTCGTCAGCATCCGCCTTATCCCAACACAGGTGCTCGGAACTGACATCGCTTCGTGTGCAAGACGTTAAACGTGGCTACCCTGAGACTTGTCCTCCATCTAAAGTTCGGCTGCGCCACAGGAAGGGCTGGCAAAACAAGACCGGATTGGAAGCCGAAGGTAAGGTAGATCCAACAAGGGAGACATTTTTACCTCATCAGTAATCATTTCCGCGCCAGGTATGGACTACGAACTGCATCCTCGCCCCGACATCTCCCAAATTGACACTCAAAAATACCTTGACATTTGGCTTCGCTATCGGGAGTTGATCACCGGAAAACCCCTTGGCCCAGATGAATTCTTGTTTCCCTACATATCTGCGAATGGCATCCCTCATCTTGACCGTTGAATGGAGCAAGCACAAGTACAAAAGCTTATCAACTATTTCACCTCGAACGCTGGGTTGGACACCATCTACACGACTCATTGCTTTCGCCGGGGTGGATCGCAATATCGATTCATCTATGCACCTGTGCGATGGTCCCTTGACGCTGTGCGCTGGTGGGGTGGTTGGACGGAGGGTGAAACTGTAAATCTTCCTCTTCCAGTTACACTACAGGCTTCATTGACTTCGAATTTCAGGTGGATACTTTGGCAAAATATCTTCTCAACTGCCAACAAAAGCGCGAAAAAAGTTATTCGCATCAGCTGCTTGTTGGGGCACCCTCAGCTACCCTCCAGCCCGAGCATGCGGCAGCTGGGCCTGCCACGGTTGATGATATCCATGCCCTTGGTTTCATGCTGTCCGCTACTTTGGCCGCCGCCATGAAGAGCTCTCCTACTGCAGCCTCCACCCCTCCGCAGCCTTCTGCCCCATCCTATCCCGTACGTGCTCCTCCTCACTTCCCAGCGTGCACTCCTCCCTCCCTCCCCGCGTGTAGCCCTCCCTCCCTCCCCGCGTGTAGCCCTCCCTCCCTCCCCGCGTGTAGCCCTCCGTCCCTCCCTCCGTATGGGCCTCCTTACATCCCTCTGAATATACCTGTTTACCCTCCCCTATACACGCCTCCTCACCCTCCTTTGTACACTTCTCCGTACTTTCCTCCTCCCTCCCTCCCTCCCTCTATGCCTTTCTACCCAAGCTATAATACATCCTACACAGTCCCTTCCTGCAGAGCCCCTTTGCCTTACTTTCTTGGACCTTTGCCAACTCCACTGCACCCATCCCTCCATCTCTTTCCTACTTCTGCCCCTTCGGTCCCGCCCACAAGCGCGTGTCAGCACACGCTGCAATCTAGTAGGAATCCGTCGCCTGTCGATTCTGCTCCAGCTGATTCCCCCAGTACACCCGCCGACGTCTCAAATTTGAGCAAGGTTCGCATTCGGGACCTTGACCGTCACCGTCGTGGAGTTTGGCGCGAAGCGGTTCAACAATGGACAGACGTAGATCCTCAGACCGGCCTGGCGCTTTGTCACTGGCCAGAGACGTGGTACAAAGGGAAGATGAAGCCTAGGACCGCCGTAAAACGCAGATCTAGAAAGGTTGTCTGGGAAGAGTTTCATCGGTCAGTCATTCTCAAACCATAAGCCCCTTATTTCTTAAACAAATCTCCACGTTAGGCTTGGCGCGTCCGAGAAAAACTTTCTTGCAGCACATCCAGGTGCTGATGTCACCCCTTTCGAAACTCTTTTGAAGGGCATCACAAGACAAAACGGCGGCGGTCTTCCGCGACGAAAGAAAAATTCTGGGCGTCGCTGAGCGCCACGTCCCGCTCAGATCCCCACTCTTCAGCCTACTCCATCGGTATATGTGATTCTCCAGGCATACAACTTCTTCTCTGATTCAGCATGTTCTCTTTAAAATATGTCACAAACTCTCATCCCTAAACAAATAAACCCTAAATTTTCCATAAAGCGACTCCCCCGGCTACGAAATATTACAATAGCTAAAGCAATGTACTATATCTTGAACTCTACAATTTATCATTTATTCCGTTTTCTAAACCAGCAGAGCAACGCCAATGACAGCCAAGTTGGTAAAGCCTACTATTAGCAAAGATCAACAGACTGATTACAAACCGTCAAGTTCGATCAATTTGAATCAACATTTATTGATTCTTGTTCTGAACCACAACTTTCCGCTCTACTCCCTCCCCTCTTATTGCTACACTCCTCCCAGAATTCGAGCAAGGCGTGATCGCGCCGCTCAAACGGTTCGTTGCACCAACAACCGTCCAACTTTGCTGTAAAACGCCCAACCATCGCGTCAACTACGAAGGTTTGTTGTACTGCGTGTTGTGCTTCAATGTTCCTAACAACTCCACAGGGCTCTCTCTCTCTCTCTTTGACGATCCGGTGAGCAAGATGCATGGCGTCGCTCAAACGGTCTGCTGTACTGGCAGCCATTGTTCCACTCAACCCACAATCGAGCCTTCACGCCCAGCAATCAATATCGATTTCAAGGTGTTGGTATGTTTCTCCGTGAACTACAGATGAATACTACAGGCCTGTCGGCCCATGACGTCTTATGTTGCTTGACCGGACTACTGTACCAGTGGTCGTCAGGTCCAGGCGTCTGCGGTGCTACCCTCGCGTCAGGCATTCGCAAAGTGCACAATCAACCCATCTACCTGTTCATTTCAATACCTGGAGGGCAAGACACCCTGTGCCGCTCAGACGCTCAATAATCAGCATCGATTTTGATGGTGTTGGTATCTTATTCCATGGTCCACATATGAACGCTGCTGACAAGGTCCACCAGGCTGTCTTCTTCTCCTCGCATGGTGTATCGTCGCTCGATCGGTTGCTGCTCCCTGGCTTTCTTAGAACCGAAGACAGCATGAGGTCAGGCGCATTCGGCAGGTAAGGTCTCGTAGTATGTCTTGGGGATCTATGGTTTGACAACCGACACCTGGTCACAGAACTCTATTGCCGTTGACGCGAAGTCATGTCCGCACGTTTACTACAGTTTCCATTACTTTGATTCATCCTCGTCATCCTTCCGCTGGCCTGTAGTAGTAGCTCGCAGATAAATGCACAACAATGCAAGTTATCCTTCTCAACGTTCGCCTCACAGGGGGCCGATATGGATGTGGGTTTGAAGGCTCTCAAATTTTGCCACTGTCAGAGGAAAATAACCAACCACTCGTTCTTCGGCCGCTCTCTACTCAACTCTTCCATCGGCGATCACAAAACGAGGATGAGCTTATTTCTGAATACGTGAATGCGAGTCAAGGTGGCCGATCCCACCTAGATACAACGGTGGTTGCCAGGTGTCTACCAAAGTTTCACTTAACGTTACCTTCTTCTCCCTTACCCCTTAACTACTAGAATCTGCAACTTGCGCCGCGCGACTCTGCTCCACCTCCCTCGATTGCCGAAAAGCTGATTTACTTGTAGGGCGGCGAGCTTTGGACCCAGAGAAGAACTGCAGAGCCTCCGTACAGGCAAATTGTGACTACAGTGAGTACGTCTTCCACATTCGCGAAGGTTGTGTGACGTGGAAGTCGGGGTAGGCGGATGTGTGGATCAGTCCTGTCAAAGAAGCTGTCGGCTGTGTGTGGGTGATTATAATGCAGCTATATAACAGACTCCACGTTCTCTTGCTCTCTGGCCGTCGTCCAAGTCGCCTTACATTATGTCTAACGCTGATACTCTGTACGTGGGAGGGTTTTTTTAATAAGGACAGCTCAACTAACTCGACCTTAAGTGATCACCACGGTTCTCGCCCAAGGTCCACAAGTTGCTATGTACAGATCGTGCGGCGTTTCGCCAGTTGGTCCCACTCGTGGGCGATTACAACGCAAGACGAACAGTTCTTGTCTTGCGTTAATGACCCTAACGCTTCATCTGCCACCGCTCTTGAACTATATTTAAGGCATTGCATCCACGAAGGGGCTTCCCCTTTCGCTGTGGATTTGACCGTCTTTGCTGTGACCTGGCACTGGGACCGGGTGTACGTGATTGCTTGGGTTCAGGGTTGTTGCCTCGACACTGAAACATCTTCCAGCCACGACGGAGCCTATGGTTCATCGGTTTATTCCTGTGATGACACAACTAGTGTTATGTCGGGTAACCCAGGGCGCTCCCCTCAGATTTGGAATCTTCTCAAAGGTTTCCGGTCGGCTCCCATCGAAACTCAGGCGGTGCTCATTATACAAGAGCTGCAAACCATCATTGATGAGTGCTATGTGGTGCAAAGAGAGATCGCTCAAGCCTCTGTGGAGTCACAACCTGGCCACAAAGAAATCGAGGAAGCCTTGGATAGAGTTAATAAGCAGATGGTATGTTTCTTCTTCCTATTCAGACTCACTCCCCTGATGTCTGGCCAAAGAATGATGTTTTCTACGACTATCTTTGCCGTCAGAGCGAGATCCGAGGACCCGACTATGATTGAAATCGACGAGGGTACATACAAGGAAGGCGCTGATCATTGCATATGTGGCTGGCTTGTAGTAGACTCGTTGGTTCGGTGTTAACAAGGCATCTCTTCAAAGGTCCGACCATGTTACAACCGGGTGTAAGTGCTACGAGATGCTAAGGCTAAGGCGATGTTAGCGTTTGCCAAACATGGTGCTAGAATGTGGCAGAGTGGCAGAGTCTGAACATTCGACAACTGACCCCATTCCAGCATGCAACATTCAGTACAAGAATTTGCTGCTCAAAGCGCCCACAAGCAGTACATTGGAGTCCGATTATGTCAAGCACGGCATGGACTTCTCAACAGAGCTGGCGTCCCACAGGCCCGACAGCGTAGAGGATGACGTCGACGCGGGACTTCTTGCTAGATCGTTCGACCAGCCGTTCAACAAGTACTCTATGTTTACCTTGGAGTATTGCCTCACTCAAGAATGTGGCATCAATGGCGTAGGTGCCACAATGGCAATGCGAAGAATGTTCTATGATTACTGGAATAGCATGTCAGTATTTCTTCGCCAAGCATTGACTTTCCTGACGTTTATTTTTCGGGGACCACGGTCACTACTGCGGACCCTATCAGATGTGACAGTGTCTCTGGCTGCCCTGCTCGTGCTCTCACAACTCAAAGTCATCAAAATCAAGTCTGACACTAGGGGGCCTCGAAACGGTGTAAAGGCTATTATCGACATATAGGTAATGGTGCAGGCCATCGTTTGGTAGGAGCATCAGTATCCCTTGGCAATGTTATTCAGCGACGAGGAGAGGTACTGTGCTTTGATACATGCAGAGGCGCGAGCCCTGTTCACCTTAGCTTTCATTCTGTTGACGAGGCAAGTTTACCCTGTTCGTCTTCGGCGTCGATCTTATCGATCTAATGCTCCCTTTCCTATATAGGGGAAACGAACAGACAACCTTGCGCGTGCGAGATGTTGACCGTGACTGCATAGAGGGTCTCGCTAATGGCGAGCGTCTCCGGTTACGAGTTCGACTTCCCAGGAAAAGTTTGCACAACAGTGCCAATTACGTTGCTGGCCTGGACCGTGAGTCTTATCGCCCAAATACCGCCCTAACTCAACCAATAATTCTACTTTTTCGAAAGGCGGCCATGCCTTGTCTGCTTTCTCGGATGATCACCAGATCGACGCTCCGAAACACCTTGATAATTTGCTACGCTACAGGGAGCTGATTACGGGGCAAACCCTTGAGCCGGATGCGTACTTGTTTCCACACCTACCTTCCAGTGGCGCACTGCATTCTGATTGGCACATGCCACAAGGTCAGCACCAGATGGTTTTCGAGCGGTCTGCATTCCAGGCCGGCTGCACTCCTAACTCCTTCCGCAGGGGGTATTCAATATTGTTCGCCTGGCCGATGATCCATTGGTACCATTCCCAAGTTGGATAGATGGGCCGCTCTCAACGTTATGAGTCCCCGACACTGTGATAGTACTCATGTAGCCTCATTCCGCGTGCCAGGTGGAGTTGAAGGAAGACTCGACATCTCGGTGCCCCTCCGGGCCAAACTTTGAGAGACAAGATAACTGCAACCGAACCTGCACAGCGGACCTCTCACTTCAAGGTCGTTTTCACCGCCGTGTTCCTACGAACCTACTAATGCATTGGATTAGGCAGGAACTTTTTTCTGCTGGAATATCTGGTGCTTCGCTGTGCCAGTTTTGAAAGCCCCGTCAGGACGTCCGACCCGAATGTCAACCGTAAATCCGATTCTACAACTCTTCCCATCCATTCTATCTCCTATCACAGGCGTACAACTTCTTCTCTAATTCCATATCTTTTAAAATTCCATATGTTCTCGGGAAAACATGTTATAAGTTCTCATCCGCCCTAAATTAACCCTAAATCTTCCATAAAACGACTCCTTCGACTACACAACATCACAGTAGCTAAAGCAATGTACCATATCTTGAACTCTACGATTTATTATTTCTTCCGATTTCTTAACCCACCGGAGCAACGCCAATGACAGCCAAGTTGGTAGACCTATAATTCGACAGACTGATTACAAACCGTCAAGTTTGATCAATCAACCTTTATTGATTCTTGTTCTGAACCGCAACTGTTCTACTCCATCCCCTCTTATTGCTTTATTTTTCTGGCCAGAATTCGAGCAAGGCGCGATCACGTCGCTCAAACGGTTTGTTGCACCAACAACCGTCCAACTTTGCCGAAAAACGCCCAACCATCGCGTCAACTACGATGGTTTGTTGTACTGCGTGTTACGCTTCATGATCCTAACAACTGCACAGGGCTCTCTGAACCACAACTTTCAGCTCTACTCCCTCCCTTCTTATTGCTTTACTTCTCTGGCCAGAATTCGAGCAAGGCGCAATTGCATCGCTCACACGGTTTGTTGCACCAACAACCGTCCAACTTTACCTACAAGCGCAGAACAATCGCGTCAAATACGATGATTTATTATACTACATGTTATGCTTCAATGATCCTAACAACTCCACAAGGCTCGGCTCTCTCTCTCTCTCTCTCTCTTTGACGATCCGGTGAGCAAGATGCACGGCGTCGCTCAAACGGTCTGCTGTACTGGCAGCCGTTGTTCCACTCAACCCACAATCGAGTCTTCACGCCCAGCAATCAATATCGATTTCGAGGGTGTCGGTATGTTCCTCGTGAACTACAGATGGATGCTGCTAACAGGCTCACAGGTCTGTCGGCCCATGACGTCTTATGTCGCTTGAACGGACTACTGCACCAGCGATCATCAGGTCCAGGCGTCTGCGGTGCCAACTTCGCGTTAGGTATTCGCAACGTGCAGGTCAGTGGCAAGCTTATCTATCCATGCTAGTTATTTGACTATGCCCTACTCAGATAGGATCTTCTCCGGCCGCCAGAATTAGGAATAATTTTCGTTCGTGAAGCTGAGGCCGGTCTTTCAAGGGCTCCCTTCGTGACGCACTCGACCAGGCTTCCTGCAAGCAGAAGACGCCGTTCACCTCTAGAAATAAACGACTTGTCGACGTGGCTATGCATTTGAACCGACGGTTATCAACTGTTGAAGGTATACGCCCTTTGTTTTGAAGACTCCGGTCTCCTAATCCCACTTGTAGGCCCTCAAAACTGTTTTCATCGAGTACGAACCAATCCTTTTCGCTTTCTCACTGCGGAGCAAGTGAGGTTCAAAGTTACGATGGGCAGTCCTCGGAAGGATGAAAGCTATGGAAACGGAAGGAACAACTGCGCACAGGATGAAATGTAGCCGGTGAGCCCAGGGCCTTTTATCAAAACATTTGTGTAGCGCCAATACTCGACAGGATGAGGAGGCAATCAACGGGGACGGGGCGGTCCGCGTCGATTTAAAGGAAGCCCCGTCAACTTCCCTTCAACGTCTTGATCGACCGAGGCCCTCGAGTAGTGGATCATACAGCCATGCAACGCTTTCACACGTAAAGTTAGAACGTACCCTTGCGGCGTACGTTTGTAAATTCTATTGCTATTGCAATTACAGACACTGGCGACTTTGACGCGAAATTATGAATGAGACAAGATGACGCAAGCTTATGTCAGTTCTGTCCCGCACCGACCCACTATTTGTCGCCTCCTACTCACCCTACCACCAGCATGCAGCAGTCAACAGCCAACACTTTTGTTAGTGCTCAATCCGGCCCCTCACAGCGCATGCAGCCCGTTTACGACGCCCACATTATGCAAGCCAAGGAGTTCTTAGACAGTTTGGTCTTGCAAAGGCGTCAAGACAACGTGGAGGATGGCGTGGACACTGATCTCCTTGCCGCATCATTCGACGAGCCACCCAACAAGTATTCTGCGATGAGTTTGGAGTATTTTCTCATTCACAGATACCACCGCGACGGCATGAGCACATCTACCGCCCTAGGAATTCAACAAGCGTTTTGTCACTATTGGGGTAGCATGTCAGTACCTCCTGTCATCAGGGCCTACTTTACTCATCCCTCATCCTTCAGGGGTGACGGTCGCTTCGCCGGAAGCTTCCAATACAACGAAGAATCTGACACCGTCTATGGATGCCCTGCCCGTGCTCCCTCATGTCTCAACCTGCTCAGAGTGCTCAAACTTATCGCAGGGGCCCGAGCGCTGCTCCGGGCTGTCGACGTGCAGCCAGCCATCGATTTGCCGCAGAGCCGGTATCCATCGGAAAGGCTGGCGACTGCGAGATACTTTGTCCTGTTCACCTTATCGTGTACTCTGCCCCCTCTGCAGAGGAGGCAAGTGCCCTGCATACCTACCTTAAATGTTGACCTCACGCTCTTCATTAGGACCACCGAACCCACACCATTACACGTCCGAAATGCAGGTCAGGACGAACGTTTCCACCTGCGACTTCAATTTCGGAAGAAATTTCCGCGCCCCGCCGTTGTTCCGAATACAGACCGTGGGTGCCTCATCTTTCTGAACGTTGGCTCGCCTGATTTCAAGAACCTACAGAATTGATTCATCGCTCGCATAATTATCAAGTTGATATGTACAAACACCTTGAGAACTGGCTATGCTACCTGGAGTTGATTAACGCGCAACCCCTTCAGCCGGATGGATTGTTTCTACGACTATCTGTCAGCGCCACGCTTGAAGATGATCGCCCCACCGCGCCAGAATAGGCTGAGGGGCCGCCACTCACTCCATTCACTAGCCCTAGAAGGTTGCTGCCGCTGTCAGACTATGTCATGAACCTACTGATGAATAAAAGTTAGGCATTCTTCCACTTGAAAACATACTGCCAGACTTTCCTTCGACGAACCATTTCTTGTCGAAGTAAACTCCGAAGTCCCTTCCGAAGTACGTATGATTCAACAGCTCTTCCTATCCACTCCATCCCCTTTCGTAGGTGTACAATTTCAAGTTCTAGTTCTACATGTTCTCTTCAAAGTATATTACAAGCTCCCATCCGTCCTCAATTATGTTGACCCTAAATGATTTCAAGACAACTGCTTCGATTACACTCAGCTAAACAATGTGCTACATCTTTAACTCTCCAACGTACTATATCTTTCGTTTTCCTTGTAAGGCCCAGCGGTGTAGGCGTTATCCATCTGATACATTGATGTGATAACAAGAACGTGATTACCGATCAACGTTTGCTGTCTCTTGTTCTCTCTTGTTCTGAACCCTGAGTCTTAACTTCGTACGTCCCCGTATTACTCTATTCCTGTGGCAAGACTTCGAGCAAGGCGCAATAGCGCTGCTCAAACGGTTTGTTGTACCAACAACCCTCCACCTTTACCGGCAATCGCGTTCGCAGATGTTGTTCTGAACTTCCTTCACAAGCGCTCACCGCTGCCACCTCGATGGACAAGCCCCGTGCATTGAAACGGTTAGGGATAAAGTAACGTAAGTGCATGTCGGGCTACATTGTGGTGACGAGAGACAGCCTGGCATTCGAAGCTGCGGTGTGGCTTTTCCGCGCCCAAACTTTGAAACTGACCCCCCTCTTGACTGATGCAGGTCTGTGGAATGTCTCTAGCTCAAGGGACAGCTCTGAGCTCATCCGAGAGGCTGGCGAATCCAGACTTCGAGCAAGGCGCAATTACGCTGCTCAAATGGCTTGTTGCACCGACAGCTGTTCATCTTTACCGACAATCGCCCAACAATCGTGCCAATTACGATGGTTTGTTGTACTCCATGTGCTTCAATGTTCCTAACAACCTCACCGGCTCTTCTTGTTCTTTGGTGATCCGGTGGGCAAGGTGCAATGCGTCGCTCAAACAATCTGCTGTACAGGCAGTCGTTCTTCAACCCGAACCGAAAGCCAGCTCCCCACCTCTATTTCGAATAAGGCGCAACAGCGCCGCTCAAATGGCTTGTTGCACCGATGGCTGTTCATGTTTACCGACAATCGCCCAACAATCGCGCCAATTATGATGGTTTGCTATACTCCGCGTGCTTCAACGTTTCTAACAACCTCACAGGGTCTTCTTGTTCTTTGATGATCCGGTGAGCAAGGCGCAATGCGTCGCTCAAACAACCTGCTGTACAGGCAGTCGTTCTTCAACCCGAACCGAAAGCCAACTCTCCACCTTTATTTCGAGTAAGGCGCAATAGCGTCGTTCAAATGGCTTGTTGTAACAAATGCCGTTGCCCCCCATACGATCCCACGTCCGAAAATCACCTCAAGTACTTGCTTCGGTTTGTCGTACCGCGTTGTGTGCTCCAACGCTCCTAACGACCTCACAGGGCCTTCTGGTTCTTTGGCGATCCGGTGAGCAAGGTGCAATGCGTCGCTCAAATGACCTGCAGGCAGTCGTTCTTCAACCCGAACCGAAAGCCAACTCTCCACCTCACCGCAAATATGAGCGCCCTTGGTTCAATCATCACCAGAGCTGGGCCTTTTCGTGCCTCCCCTCTCATGAAGAGGTCACTTTCAAATGCGGTGGGCGTAATATGCATGCAAACATGTTAGCGGATCAGCTTCACTGCTCACAATGACATATACGGACCTTTCTGCGCCGTATCGATAGAACAGAGTTAAAAACGCTAGTACAAAAGATGCAATTGAACTTGGATCTTCCTTTCAATGACACGGAAGTTCACTCTCATCACCTATTGTCCTGAATACGTCACCACGTACTACGGTTACCCCGCTTTCCGTCTCTTTCCGTTCGTTAGTTTCCGGACGGCCTTCAGGCTGTCAGAAGCGGTCCAATGGCAACCCCGAGTACGCACGGATCAACATAACTTTCATACTCAATACCTTTATCGTTACCAGCATTCTTGTGGTCGCGTATATAACTCTTGCAGTCCGCCGCGTGTGGCTTTCATCGCCCTTAAATCCTTATCAGCTAATCTATAATGCCAGACTGGAACTCCCCACGGGAACTCGACAAGAGTTACAAACTCTTCCTCGACATCCTCCACGTCCTCTTGGGCGTTTTTGGGTACGCCCACTTTTCACGATCCTTCAACACTGTCTAACTTTTTCTCCATAGCTATGATTTCTTGCGAACACTTCATTTCGAATACAACTTCCTGTCTCGGCAGCGGCCCTTTCGGCGTGGGCTGGTACGTATTTAGCTGGTCTGAGGCCGTCATACTGTTCTGATAGGTTCTTGATGCTAGATTGTGTATTTCCTAGGCCGCTACTTCATGCTCTTCGCCCTCCTCGGGATGTAAGTCGCTCCCCAACCTCTTACAGCGTGATACCTGCTGAACTTACCAAGGGTGACATCCATGGATGGCGCATCGGTGTAGCTTCGTTTTGAGCCCGAGCTGTTCAGCGCTGACCTGGTGCATTTGGCAGGAAAAATTGCGCCGCAGTTTACTCCCTGAATCAGGTTAGTTCCTCTCGCCCACCACCCGCTCCCACCGTTTGGGTTCACTCACATTCTTTTCAGTTCTGCCTCAACGCGGCTGTCACGCTTGCCATGACTAATCTATCCTTACGCGCGTTGGTGACCCTTCAATTGCTCCAACGGTCTTCTTGCTATCTTTTCTATAGGTTGGCGGTATGGTCGTTTGATAGACGGGTTGTCTGCGCCCTCGCAACTCTTATTTTTGGACATTGGGTGCTCATTTTCGTGGGCAAGTAGTCTCTACTTCCCGCCTCTATTCATTGCCTTACAAGGCTGTAGCTATCGTTGCAGGACGCAACGACATGCAATATGTTGATGGAGTGGGCTGCGTCGTTGTATCACAGGACAGCGTCATACTCGCCATAATCTTCGCCTATACCATGTGCTTCGACCTGATCGTTCTCCTCCTCACAGCTGTCAAGGTCCGCTGTGCAGCGAAGATGCTTCAGATATCATCAGTCATCGCCCTGATCTCTCGCGACGGCCTACTTTTCTTCATTGTCGTGTACGCTCCCAAGTCTGAGAAAGACAATTCTTGCTAATTCCTTTCAACTTGCTAGTTTTATTTTCAACCTCGTTTCTACAACGTTGATGCTTATCAAGCTGAACCCCGTCCTCAGCATACTGTTCAATGTCCCAGCCGCTGTGGCGTCAACAATTGTAGCTTCGCGTGCTGTTCGTAGGCTGAGTGATTTTGCCTATTCTCGGTGAGTGGAATGCAGCCCTCCCGGACGCACTCTGACCAACTCCTTTATAATTTCAAGCGGCGGTGGCAACAGTTTTGATCCTGTGATTGTAAGCCTGAATCACCTGCCTTTCATTGACACATGCTCACTCGGGACTCCCTAGATGGAGGACAGCATTCTATTGGCACTCCTTCTCTACCCAATGTCAACGCCCAACACCGATGCCCAGTGACGGACCACCACTACCATTAGTCCTTTTTCTTTTCAACGCCCCCTGCGCTTAATATATGCATTCCTTACGACACCATAATAGAGACGTGATGTATAGTTGTGGACACAGATCAAAATATGCTACTTCCTCACTTGAATGTGACGCAACCCGGTCACTCTGAGACTAGCGGTAGCCTCCCGCTTCTGTCATAGTGAAATACTCAGTCCCGAGGAAGTGTATTGTTCTTCGACCAACAACTAACTGCCTTTGCATTAAGCCTTGGCTAAGCTCAAGAACCGGGGTGTTGTTATTGTACATCATACGGTATGATACATTTTATGTGGGTGTGCCGAAACACTGACATGGCCTATCCAGCTCAAGAAACAAACTTCGTGACCTTGCAACTCAACTGCGGTACCAGCGGGCAATACTTTCCCACCAGGTCCTATCGGGACGGCACCAAACCCCTGGCCGACAGACCCACCTGTTACGACCATCGATGGTTACTAAACCAGCACCTCCCTGGCATTTCGTTAACCTGCCGCAAAGGTAGCAATGCAGCCGTAGCCTCTCGACTGCAGCTATGGAGAGAGGCGAACTCTCGACTGCAGTCATGGAGAGAGGTGAACTCTCGACTGCAGCAACGGATGGAGGCGAGGTGGGGTTGGGGGCCGCGCCACAAGCACGCGGGAGGATGGCCGCTGGAGTGGTGAGCTTGTGGTCTGTGGAGGACTTAGCAGTGGCGGTATCATTGCTCCGACGAGCGGGCGGACCAAGATAGGCTGATGGTCGGATGGTGGTGTGATGTCGGTGCGCAGAGGCAGCGAGTGCAGAAGCCTCGAGCACCGCGTTGATAGATGCTTTAGCGGCCTCCGATTTTTTTCGGGCGAAGGATTCAAATAGAGCGACGAGGCTTGCATCAGCGGCGTCGTAACTTAATGCCATAGTCTGATGGTATTTCCGTGATGCATGGTCGACAATGTCGAAGAGCAGCATGCGGGATCCTGCGTAAAACGGGTAGTACAAGAAACTTTGGACAACCCCAACGAACAAAGACGGATGAGATTCATCTCGGGCCCTGACGACGTTGACGATGTCGCCCTTTGCCACCTTAACCCGTGGTCGTTTGAACGGCGGTAGCGGTCGATCAAGTGAGAGCTCGTAAATATAAAAGCCGTCGGCGAGCATTCCGTCAGGCCTGATGAACGTCTGAGCCTCTCCCAAAAGAGGGATCACTGTCTGTGTTTGGTGTGTTGGAGGAACAAACGACGTATAGTCAACGGCTGGGGCAGCGAGAGTGCGACGGTTGACGGCATCGTCGACAGAGTTGGAGGGGCTCGGAGGCGGCGGCGGCGGCATTTTGATAGAATTGGAGGGGCTCGGCGGTGTGGTGGGCAGTCCCCGTACGACGGCGTCGTCGACAGAGTTGGAGGGGCTTGGAGGTGGCGGAGGCGGTACCTTAGTAGAGTTGGAAGGGCTCTGTGGTGTGGTGGGTAGTCCTCGCAGCCTTGGGCCCGGCGCCGGCAGTACCCTAATAGAGTTGGAGGGGCTCGGAAGTGCGGTGGGCAGTCCTCGTACGACGGCCTCATCGACAGAGTTGGAGGGGCTTGGCGGGGGAGGCGGGGGCTTAATGGAGGAGGTTCAGGATTGTTGTGAGGGGAGATAAGGACGTAGAGCTTCTTACCGCATACGCTGAAGATGGCGACGGCGGACAGGATGGAGGATAATTCTGAACTTCTTGGGCGGGAACTGGCCGAGGCGCAAGAATTGGACAAGGTGCGAGAATTCGAGGCATCAGAATTGGACGAGGGAGCGACGCAAGCAAGAATGGCGGTGACAACGGCGACAACATTGAGGGGACTGGGTGTGGAGGTGCGCAGTGGGACAAGGTGATGCAGTAGGTGGTGTTTATTAAGCTAAACTATCAGTTGCGTGTATATTAGAAGACTGGTGTATTAGAATGCATGCGCTGTATTAGAATGCACGCGGTTTCTTCTCTCAACGCGACTTCTTCTGCACGCGACTTCTTCTCTCCCTCGCGGTTGTTCTTTCCCCCTCTCTTCTTTACCTCTTTCTTTTTTTCCGTTCTTTTTTTCCCAGAATGCACTTTCAGAATGCACGCCTCTCCCCGCGCTCCCGCGACGGCGGCGTTCCGCGCCCCCCACACTTCGAGCTCACAAGAGAGGAGGCTTCAAACAAGACCTTCAAATAAAAATAAGAGAACGAAATAACTACCCCCGCACACTTTAACCCCCCAAACATCGTACGATGCGAGAAGGAGCTTAAGGGGGCAAGAGCTTAACCCAACAAGAACTAAATGAAGGAGCTTAAGGAAAGAGCTTAACCCCCAACAAGAACTACGGGTATGTTCGCGCACATCCTGCGCGCGCGCCACGCCCCACGCGCCCGGAGCGAGATCCCACTCGCTCGATCCGGAAAGGATCGGTCTCGCCGGCATCTCGGGAATGAGAATCCGGACGCTCGCGAAGCGGCGACAGAAACGCTGACAAATGACCGCATCACATTCGAAGTCCGCACGGTAAGGCAGTCGACATAAGTATTGTAACATAATCACGAGACAAAACAGTTCAATGTCACTCCATACCTTGCTTGCCCAAATTGCGGCTTCTGGCTACACTCCTCTTGACTTCTTCCTCGCTGCGTTAGAGAGTAGTGACCGGACCGAAGATCGCCATTCATCGATGACATTCATCGCCGAATCGACACACTCCTTAAAGTGTTACACACACATCCAGTTACCTGTGAAAAAATGACAACATGGGCACATACTACGGCTAAAAGAACATACATGTCAGAGGTGGTGACAACACTGAGTCGTCATGAGAGTGGTCTTCATTATATGACTCAAGGTATCACGGAGGAGAGGCTTCGAAGCTTTGATATCGATGCTGTTAGTACAGCAATGTCAACAAGTGCACCACGGACCTGGGAATTGCTTGCTAGTCTTCTTACAGCAGATCAAGACGTTCTGAAGAGGAGGGAGCGGGCACGGAACCATGCAAGGAAGAAGAACATGTCCCGAAAGACAGAAGGAAGATCGGCCAATGATGGAGATGGCGATGTAGCGATGAACGATCGTGGTGAAGAGAGCGAGGCTGAAGAATGGGATACACGCAGGAGCACCATACAGTCATTGTGGCACCCGGGCGGACAACAAACTACAGTATTCCTGATGTGAGAAGGAATGCATATCACAATCAACAAGAGTGACGCTGGCGAGGAAACAGTTCAGGATGCTGACATCGGAATGGGAGAAGAGATGGGCTTACTACGAGATGAAGCAGAGGTTGAAGACGATGGAGATCTTGATGTTTAAGCTCAGCGGGGTTGGCACGAGGGAGTCTGTGACGAAGGGCCACCTGCTGGGCGTGTGTATGGGTAATGAGGTCAAATCGGAGATGGCGCGAGAGGAGATGGCGCGAGAAGGTGTCGATAGAAGCTTGGGACCGAGGTAGCCGATGTGTGCAGGGCCGTGGTGGCTGGTGTAGACGTTGGGATGAATCGCGCTGGCGCCACATTTTCGTCGTTGCTTGATGAGGGTGTGATCGTGTGTTGGGGACGACATGGTATCGAGAGCGCGCTTGCATGTTGGGGCGAGATTGTGGCTGTTGAGCTTGCGCGCGTTCTTTCGCGAGGGTAGGACAATTTCGGTTAGATTCTTAAGTTGTGTTAGATAGAAGGCTGACACAAAAAGAAAGTCATACATACTGATATGGCCAGTGAATTCCACCCCGGCCTCCTTGCATCTTGAACAACCCATAGTCCTCTTCTTCGGCACAGTGTCGCCAGTTGCAGGAGTGGCATCCGTAGGTTGAGCAGGGGATTGAGTGGTCGTTGGAGGAGGGAAGTGTGAAAGAACGAGGCTGAGAAGAGAGGTGCCGTGCGTCGTGGCCCAGTCCTTCCTCCATTCGGCCTCCTTTGAGATACACGACACTGTGGGGAGCTTGTGAGCGCGTGCGCAGAGAACCAAACGATCAACTATCTGGTCGGAGATGAAAGGCTTCGCGCCATACTGGCGAACTGCCAAGGGCCCAAGTTGGGCGGTAGCAGTCGTCTTGCGCCAATTGAAAAGCGCGGTCTTGAGGTTCTGTTCAGCTGTAGTCATATCGCCAGTCTTGACTCTGGATTTGACGGCGGTGTGAGTGGAGGTCGAGTCGGGAGTAACAGCGTAAGGTTTGAAGAACGAAGGGTGACAAAAGTCACAGCAGATAACAGTAGCCTTGGGTCCGCAGCGAGAACAGCCAGAGGGCGTCGCCTCATCGCAGTGGATGTGGTCGTTCGTTCCTGTGTTAAACGTTAATGACCCAACTGAATAGAACGCAGCCGCCGCAGGGAAGAAAAGAAAGGGAAAAAAAAGCCAGTGAACCAAGGTTTACGTAATGGATGGTATATACCAACGTCGCTTGTTACAATCTATTTTTTATCTGTCTGGATCGTTACGTAATGTTCGGTACGTACGACTCAGCGTAGTTTGGGTTACCAAGAAAGTATATATGTACAAATTTGTCCGAACTCCAGCTATATGCTTTTCAAAGGTTTCCTCAATATTGCCAATTCCCCAAATGTCACTGTGAGATAGCGGACCTTGAAAGCAAAGTCAACGTTTTTGACGTAAGAAAGTCGGAAATTGGAAACACTTACATGCCCAGCTTCGCCCAGGCTGTCCTTTGCTCGGAGAACTTCACAGCCTGAGAAGAATCTCGCTTCAGGTCCTCAAATTTCTCCCCTATTTCTCTGTATATCTGTCTGTACACTCCGCCCTTGAAAGGTTTTTGCACACGTTTGCCGGTCGTCAGTTCTTCGAGGCAGTTGTGTAACTAGAAACCTATCAACGAAGCGCCCTTGAAAGCTGGCCGGTTGTCACCTACACAGGTCAACAATAGAATGATTGCGGGCTCTGGGACAGACCCCGAAAAATCCTCGGGAAAGAAATTGGCGAGTCCCGTCGAATTTTTGTAGTAGAAAGTTGAAATGAAATCTTGTATCCCAGGGTGGGTCATGTATTCTGTGTCACCGTCGACCATATGATTAGGGTCCTGCCCACCATCTCAGAACTCGGAGAAGCGGCGATACGGTGAAGGCATAACATACCTTCTGGTCTAAACCTATGTTGAGATATCGTTTGTTCTCTAGTAGATGGGTGACGCTGGTGGCTACCGTTTGTTCGTCGAGACCTTGTTGAGTGAGAAGATCCACCGTAAACCATTTTCGGCAGAGTTCGACCCCGGTCCGTTTCATTGAATAACGGAAAATGGAATGTTCTTTGAAGAGCTAGGGGATTGTGTAGGCGAGAATAGAGAGAAGGAGCCAAACCTATTCATACCTTGTCGCGTATTTCATTCAACTCATTTGAGGAAAACTTGGTTCCTGTCAGAGAACGTTCAGGAAAGAGAGGTGCAAGCGAGGTGAAAATGTCACTTGCCGCTGGAAGGAATGGGGGTCAACTTGGATGAAATAAGTTCGTCTACCTTTTTTATATGAACTCCCTTAACCGGGAATGGGGTGTGAAGGACAATCTGCATAAGCCACTCTCTTTTCAGACCAATATGAACAGCTTCTATACGTTCTCCGTGTTCCTTCTCTGTATCCGTAACGGTCGACGTGGAGTCTAAGGAGAGGCTTGCCGTTCCACCCGACGGAGATTCAATTGGGGGATTTGTATGAAGTGAGGGGCAGTCGATGGGTGAAATAGTGGCGTCCGACGTGGCAGAGGTCATACGCACGAGAGAGGCACTCCGCGGGCGAGGGCTTCTCGGAAAGCATGCAGCTGTGGTGCTACCGGGCGAGGAATGAATCATGGAAGGTGACGGAGGGGGTACGTCCTGAACCAAGCACCTTGGGAGTAGGTCCATAGCGACGCCTCCTGGTTTGAAGTTGTCGATGTCTCCGAAATTGAAAAGAGGATCTACATAGTTGGCCAAGTTGTTGTCTGGCCCCTCTCGGGCAAAACCTTCACCCTCCACCACATCTCCGAAAAAATATGCGAAATTTCCCTGGCTTGCCAGCGTCGTCTGGTCATTGGGATCGTTGATCAAGAGACCCTGTGCTTGAGCGTAGTCGTCATGCTTGTCGTCAGGGACGAAGCAGTATTCTTGCTCCGCCATTGTTGTCGGGCTAATTTCAAGCCGGTCGAGCGGTGCATCCACACGAAATAATGAGTCTGCGATACTGTTGGCTGAGTCTGACCGGTTGCCAGACGTCAACACTGAGCTTGGTTCACCGGTGATGGTCTGAGAAAATTGATATTGATAACGATTTTCGTCAGAGTTCTCCGAGGATGGAGGTCCAAAACCCGAAATATCAGAGCCGGAGTCGTCGACATTGTCTTGTTCATGCTTCGAAAAGGTGCATTCTGTGGGGAGGGCGCTACTTGTGCCCTGCGAAGATGTTACCCAGTCCCAGTACCCGGGCGGGTCATATCCATCCGTTGAATGTTTGGAGTCCTGTCTGCCATCTAATGCAGAAGACCCAAGGGGTTGAGCATTCGAGCTCGTGTTATGGTGTGGGTGTCTACATAGCGGGTGAATCTTTGGCAGTTTGCTCGTATGCGGGGCATGAATGTAGAGTCTTTGCCTTTTTGCTGGTCGGGGTGATCCTGATACCGGAAGAAATTGGTTTGGCTGTGCGGGCAGCTGCAAAAAATGTAGGTAAGTTCATCGCCCCACTCCGTCAGGGTCTCAGGGATATATTTACCCTTCGAGATACAATTTCATCAATCGATGTTTTATTTGAATTGTCGTTAAGGGATCGGTACCCAAGCGCTGGAGTAGGCTGCGTGGACTCTTTCCGCTGCGTCAGTGCATGAGTCGTGAAGCGTGAGTTCAGACAGTACCTTTCAATCTTCTCTGCTTAAGCTGCGCAGCCGAGGGTGGTCTGATATCAAAACCGTCGAGGATATTTAATGGAGCCTCGGGCCACAGAAAATCAGCGCAGAAAAGGTCTTCGGTACAAGGTGGAACTTGGTCCTGGTACATCTTGGACTTGAGGCTTAGAATTATGTTGAGATCTTAGGTCATGAAAGCGACTGGCATGAGTTGATCGGAGCTACTTCCAAAAATAGTAAATCAATTTCAGATTGTCGGGCCGAACTCAGAACTCAATCCCTAGTCTACGTGGACAGCCTACCTCTCCTTTTCAGGCCTCGTGTTCACCAATGTAATCATTACGGTTGTAAGAGCAGTGAGCGCCTCCTCAAATTCCAGAGCCGTGCATTGGAGCCCAATTAAGAAACAAGATATTATTGAATCACTCTGTCCATGAGACGTAGATAAACCAACACATCGGAATTACTCCTCCGGAACCTTTGTAATGCCTGCGGCGCTATTGGATGAAGGTGAGCGTACGAACCTTGAACCTTAAGTTTTTGAGATAAACTTACGGGAGGGTGACATGTTTGTCGACATCATCGAGTACCATTTCTAGCACAAGCGTACCCTGTAAACAAGAGATGCACCAGTGAGTGAAGGCCCGACTGTGACGGCATAAACACAAGCAACATACATCGGGCATACGGCTCGATGAGACAACTGTGGCATAACAAATCTGGGCGTTTGACGCCCAGAAAAATACTCTTGTGTTGGGCTGTAGCAACACGACAAGGGTTAGGAAAAGATTGAAGCCACCGTGATTCAAATAGTAAGTAAACGCACCGGCCATGAATGGGAGGCTGTTTGATTGGTTTGCGTGGTGACACTGCTGGCGATGGTAGAAGCATTGCTACCAACGACAGTGGATGTGGTGTCGGTCTCGGAGTCGGTTCCGCTGTCAGTGTTGGTCTTGGTCTTGGTGTTATTGTCGGTTTCGCGTGCGCCGCCACCAGGTTCGGTTGCCTCGGCTCTTTCATGGTCCGACTCAGGGCCTTCGTCTGTGTCGCTGTTCCTATCTTCACCCTATTATTCAAGTGGCACAGGTACAGCCAAAACGATAGTCGGTCTTTGTACTTCAAAATAAAAGAAAGGAGCGTACAATGCCCAGGTCGAAGTCGTGTGCGAAGATGAAGCGTAGAGTGTCGTTGTATGCGCGGCCAGTGATCTCACTGCCGTCCATGCTTGCAATGTAATTTAGACATTGATTGAAAACCTGATCAAAATCCAAGCCAGTGTCAAGTTTATAGAGCTCCTGCGCGTTGTCCATTTTTCTGAGTGGAGTGTATCACCTCAGATTCCTGAGAAGTACTAGGCCACATTTATAGTTTACAAGGGGCGAAGATTATTCCAAGTGAGATCCAGAGATCGTACGCAAGGAAGCAACCTGCAGCAAATAAAGGTGGTCTCAGTTTCCAGTCCCGTTTCAGAGAGGGAGCATATCTCATGGGCTGACTGACTGCACCGTCGACAGCCGGACGCGCCTCAGGCTGAATCATGAGTCTCTAGGACCCAATATCCGGATGAGACCGGTTAATCACGTGATTTTCTAATTTACTTGTGCGTTAAGGCAATTTTCAATTTCAGATAACTATTTGAAATTTACCTTACTTTACCTTATCAGAATTATTTACCTTGAGTCCAAGGTAAGTATACCCTTGCTAACCCATAACACGATTACCGCTCTTCTCGGCCTATCAATGGATTCTCAACTTCTTCGGGAGCTTATGTTCTCAAACGTTCTCAAATCCTCTCAAATCCTCTCAAACGCTTTCAAAGGACTTCTCAAACGCTTTCAAACGTTCTCAAATCCTCTCAAATCTTCTCAAACGCTCTCAAAGCTTCTCAAATGCTGCCATGCCGCGGCCGCCCATATTAAGCCTGACTCTACCCTCAATGAGCGTCTCTCAACCCTCTTTCCTGTGCTACCAACTGACAC
>JABCKT010006546.1:0-54577 GCA_018858115.1 Tephrocybe rancida
TTGGGCAAGTGGTAACAAAAGGTGTTCCTTCGTTGAAGGCATTTGCTGTCGAGAAAAAGATACCATCGAAGTCCTGCGCAAAAGTTTCAGCACAGTAAAACACAAGCAGAGTGAGCGCAGTACCAGACTGGTGCTACGACGCATAGTGGGGTCAGTCTGCATCATCACAAAATGAGTAACTCCTAGGGCAGAGGGAGAAAAGCCATTTACGAGGCGGTTGTGAACCGTCACAGACAGAACATCGCCCTTATTAGCAGTGATCAGAGGCCCTGGATATCTAGTGAACGACAATTTCAGAAGAAAATATGTACGTGATTCTCTCCGGATATTTACTGTCCGTTGGCGACGACAACATCTAGATATAGATGAATCAGTGGAAACCTCAAGCACTCCAACGAAAGGACCTACTCCGACTGAAACCGTCGGGAGCGAGCCTAGCATTGCCTACGTTTAAAACGACATTCCTAACCCGCGCTGGCGCAACGGCAGCGCCGAGAGCGGGATGAGGCCTAAGAAGAGCGAGGAGAGCAGTGGTCACTAACAAGAGCTGCATGGAGAGCACTTGAAGAAATTATTCGTGCCAATGGTGGGGCTTTTGTACTGCTCTGGTGAGCACTTCACTCCGCAAAATGGACTCACCCAATGCAATGGGTCTGATGCATAGTGGATGTATACGCACGCAACAGGATGCGATGAGAAACATATTCTGCGATGTGCTACTCCAGACCCTGGATCGTGACTGGGTCAATAAATGCGGGCCCAGGATTGGATAGATAACAGCCAGTTAAAAAGGACCACTTACTCGCGAACGAAACACACAAGGCGGCAGCGGGTTTCGTGAGAGTGAGGGCAGTGAGATTATGCCCATGACTTGAACTGGGAAGCGATGTTCGCGGCACCTGGGTTCCAAACGAAAGGTAAGCCGGTCTATCATGTGTGAGGAACATATTCAGCACAAGAAACGAAAGAGAAAGACCTTGAGCTACCCGAGGGCACCGAAAAAGTGGTGGTTGCCTGCCAGTGATTCTCGAGCACAAACTTGAAGTACGTGTCCACTATAGCAGCTCTCTGCCTTCTATATTAAAACATGACCTAGGCGTCTGGGATCCGTGCTCCACTCCGTGCGAGCGATGCGCCCAGTACAGGCAACTTGGGCCATCTGGGGCGATATTGTACTATTTCAATCAAATCGAGTGTCGAATATTTGGAATCGACAATATCCCCACGTCGTGGAAATTTTTCAATGATTCGACCCTAGAAAACACCCATCTTGGTGGTCCTAATTACGTCACAGCTAGGTGGGTTTGACAGTCGCCACAGTGACGTGTAGTCCGTGATCTATTTATAAATTGAGGTCATACCTTTTTGCTATTTGGGTAGGCTCTAAACCAGCCGTTCCAGAAATAGACAGTGTGAAGGAATTATTTCTATAACGGCTGGTATAAACTCGAAACCAGCCGTTCCAGAAATAGACAGTGTGAAGGGGTAATTATTTCTGTAACGGCTGGTAGCAAATAATGGGGTTTTCAAAGTCCGACCTCTTCTAAATCGGGCAATCTCTTCTGTCCCAACTCCCACCATCGTAGTCACGCTCAACAGCGCGTTTCCGGCTCCATGGTGGGCGGGAAACGCCCGCGAAACGATGAGAACACCCATTTGACACCTGCTAATGCCAAAATCTTCAAATTTGATGACTCCTCTGAGCCTCAGAAGCCCCGACTACTAGCCAAGAAATCAAAATCATTCACATCCGAGGATCGTGCTGCGGCCCTAACTACGAGAGGCAACGAGCTGAGGAGGACGCGAGGCAAGAGGAAGGGAGGAAACAGAAGGGTATAGATACAAAGAGGCAAGAGGAAGAGGCAGCAACGAAACGCGTCGAGTTGCTGTGGGTTTATGAAATGCACCAAATGTTTCAGGAAGTCCCCACCACGCGCCATCCTGTTCGGGCCTCACAGATCCCGAAAATGGCTTGGAAGTTTCTACCGGTTCACACATCAAAAACAGAATCCGAGTGATCAAGAAAACATCAACACCGTGACTCGCTCAACCAACATTGCGAAATCTTTCAAGACGACTGGTTCGAGCCTAATTGTGCATCGACATTCATCATTTTACGACAGAATGCACCTATGAACATCGTCGTTCAAACGTTCATTACTGATATTTTCATTGTGGGCAGGGAACTCATAATTAGCGACATGCAATTGTTTTTGCTGACTCATAACTTGCTACCTCAAGCTAGCCTTACAGTTGTCATGGAACTCGGACGAAACCCGGAAATTCAGAGCTCACTGAGTGCCGAGCTGTACAATACAACTGATGGCGAACCGACTTGGGGACGAGTTAATAAGCTTTCTTCTCTTGCTCGACGCTGTTATCCGTGAGTCCTTGAGGTTGCATCCCATCTCGAGGGAAGCCGTACGCGAGGTTGGCCCTGGCGTGCTCCTAACACTTAACCAAAGTCAGACTCACCCATTTCGCAGGCCCAGGAAGACGGTACGATCCCCTTGAGTGAACCCGTCACGCAACTTGATAGACAACTAGCGATGTCGCTTGTAATGTTAGAGGAACAATCGTTCGAGTCCAGCGGGCGTACCTAAATCAAGCAGCGGCTTTCTGGGGCGCAAATGCCAAGGGGTATGTGCCAGCTAGGTGGATGGACGGAAGGCTTTAGCAGCTAGCATCTGAGATCCAAGGTCATCGACATATCCTGATGTTCTCTGATGGCACACGCGCTTGTCTTGGAAAGACATTCGCGCTTACACAGTTAACGGTTGAGTGCAAGTACTTGAAGTGGTTACTGTAATTAATCTCTTTTCAGGCCGTTTCTTACATCCTCATCGGGAACTTTACATTTGAACTAAGTACCAGGTGGCTCAGCGACCGAACTAGGGATACACCGTGGCCCCCATGACAGGGTGTGCATGCCCAAGAGATTGAAAAGTCGATGATGCAAAAATCCCCCTTCAACATCCACAGAGCATTCTTCAATAACAACTCTTGAACCCACTTCCTTTCCAGGCCACGTCTATATGCGTTTCGCCTTGTATTAACTTTCTCTTTATATTGACTCCAGGCAATCTTTGTTCGCTTTCTTAAATAGGGGCACCAGTTGGTCCATCGCGGTTGAATTTGAAGTGCAACCGTCACCAGCGAAATAGCTTTTACTTTTACTGCACCCCCAGGCTAGGTCTGAGTTGCGCATGTCTCGGGCTCTTTTCTATTACCGTCTTCAGTCATCTGTGATGGATTGCCATAATGTCCCTTGCAGGGTATCTCTATTACTGGGTACTTTATTGTCATGGATAAAAATAAGATCTCTCTCCTGTCACTCGTTGTTGATTATATAATCGAAAGAAGTCTTCATGCCGGTCCAATGACTGTAGCTTTCGTCTTGGAGAGACGATTGATGACGTCCGTAGGAAGCCCAAGATGTTCCTGAACCAACTTCGGCGGGGTCAAAGCGAGCCACTTGGATATCTGTCAGATATTGAAAGTTGCAATGTTGAAACTCCATACCTGAGCCAGACTGACGTCCTGGAATTTATCTGTCGAGGAGAGATCAGCTAAGGGTATATGTCACGGTAAGGGTCAATCACCTGTATTGAAAATTTCCAAGAATTTCAAGGTTGTATTTCCTGTGTTCTCGACGTAATGTCCTATTGAGTCGTTTAGCGAATGAATGGGGATAACGAGAGATCAGGGTTACCGAAGGTGGCGGGGACATAACCTTCGTGGAAAGGAAGAGTTAATCTGCTTGTGCGATTCTCAGATGAAATTGTTAGCCTACTAATATCCCCAGGCTGGCCACATCGTCAATAATTACAGAAGATACGAGCCGTAATGGTACCCACCTGATAGTCGAAGGTTCTTGCGTTCGATTCAGAAGCAAAGATGGACATACGACCCGTGCCCTCACTAAATTGTTCGATGGCGTTTGTCAAATATGTGTCAGGAATCGAAGCTGGTGATCACCCACAGGAAGAAACCCCATTCATCTTGAGTAGGATGCCACTAAATCGGTGGTCAATCAAGCAACGCCATAATAATGTGAAAGTGGGCCTTACGTGGAGCTCCCTACCGCAAAGATCAGCATCAACTTGAAAGACGTCGACATCTAGAAAGATCATAACATACCTAATCGCACCAGGTTCCACCGTAACCTCTAAAGAAAGATTAATAAAGATGAACTGAACGCTCAAATAGCACATACCTGCTGCGGTGATCGTCTTCGAAATGGTGAAAGTGGATGTATCCACGACCTTGACAGTGCCTCCTGAAAGTTGAGTGGGCTTGACTTGGGAGAATGCAAACGAGAAAGGGTCAGGAACCACGCCTTGTGGGCTTACGACCCCATCGCTATCGGGCTCAGGCAGGGCTAAATAGTCGCAGTGAGAAACTTCCGCAGTCTCAAGAAACTCTCCACTTACCAGCGGGGAAAATATACAGCTCCTCGGCGGGGATGTGAGCGAACGCAGAAATGTTGCTAACGGAGAAGATTAAAGGAATGTTCAAGTTCAAGATATTGGTTCAATCGTACGCTTGGAAGTTCTTCGCGAGCACTGGGTTTCTCGATTAAAAAAATACTCAGGTAAGTTGTAAGGGAATACCACTTACCCTCAACCGGAACGTGTGAGAGCCAATCAGTCACCTAAAGTCTGGCCAGTAATTCCAGCCTCACGAGGCGAGGTTACATGGGCTGACCAAGAATGTCGCATCTTCGCTAAATTCGCCAGAATCGAAAACCTAGGTGTATTGTAAGTGCGAGGTTACGGAAGTGGATATAGAGTGGCTGACCAAGATGAATTCAGAACCTTCCGGATCGTCGTCGGTGGCCTGAAGGGAATGGGGGATACCGGGCGGGAAGTACCAAAGGTCTCCGGGGCCCTACAGTTAAGAGGTTCAGAACTGGGAAATTTTATTTCCATTGTAGAGGAATATCAAGGAACGTACAACAGTTGAAATGAAGTTTCGACCCTCCGTATCGACGGATGTAACCTGAGTCTTCCCCTTTTCATATCATGTTAGCAAAAGAAGGCTCCGCGTGAAGCACCGACATCCGGATCACCTTTAAGACATATGCCCACTAGAATATATATCAGCGATTTGAAGCAAAAGATAAATTAGAAAATCCACATACTTCGGAGGTTTTGTGCCAGTGAAGTTCTCTGATAGGAAACGTTCATGTACGCGAAAGCGCTACTGACTTCACAACGTACCTGACAGCCCCAGCTTTCAATCGCATGTTGACGCCTGCAATCTCTAATAGACGATCTGTCAACAAAAAGCAGTTCTGGAATGTCACACTCCGTACCACTAGCAATCGGCATCGAGTCAACTATTCAAGACAAAATTACTGTCATCAGTATCCGAGTCGAGAATCAATCAAGAACATTATGCGATTTACCATTCTGTGTCCTTGCCCAACCGCCGGTCTGAAGCCTATTGGGGCTTAGGCTGAAGGGCCACTTGGCATTGGAGCTGCATGTCGCAAATCAACATCCAAATCCAGGCAAAACGAAGCTAGCCTTACACGGTACCGTGGTCGGTCGTAGGAGGTGCCAGCAGGTCGGGGTTCTGTTTGACAAGCTCTGTGTCGGTCGGACCCATAAGAGTAGCTCCTAGTGAGCCGCGAATAGGTTGTGGGTCTCCCGGAGTATTCGCATTCCATAAGGGCTCATTGGGATCGAGGCTGATGAATGGTACCGTGGCCGACGGTTCAGCAGCGCTGACCGTAGAGCTATGTACGATAGTGCTTGGTAGTACCGACGAGGTAGCCGCCGCCGAACTGGAGTGAGCTGCACTGCTGACTGCCGACGACACTGCTGGAGCAGCAAAGGCAAGCCTGACGAAGAGAAGAGCGCAAACAAGAGAGGAAAGCCTGATCATCCTGGGGGATTGGAGTGAATCTGAGGACCAAAGTTCATGCCCTTTATAAACGTTCAATGACTGAGCAGTTCGCACAATCGCGACTTGCTAAAAGAAAGCTTCAAAAAGTGAAGAGTGCCCAACTAGGAATCACAGGGTTGGGACGGGACGGAAAGGAGTAAAATCGACAAGCACACACAACGATACCTACCGCTTCGAGGAGTCATCGGATACGGGAGGGGTCGGGAACAGACGAAAGTCGGAGACGTGTACTGAGCTGCGCGGAATAGCCACAGTGGTCCTTGTAGTCCATTTCTTCTTCTGAACCCCGGTTCGGGTCATTTAGGTAGCCCTGTCACGTCGGAGGAAACGAACCACAGGCAGTGAACATCGCCGACCATGAGATCATTAGCATATTCGCATCAGAGAAGCACTTGTGGCTTTCAAAACAACACTTCAATGGGAAGCGTATAATTAGTGTACTAAAAATCATTCGGCGGGAGATCGCGAGGCCAAAAATAACGCCGCACCTGTGCTAGACGGCATGATGCCGTCATTGTACACAAGGGGTTGGTAAAGATGCGGGGTTTTCTGAATTGGACTTGAAAATTTTTGTAGGAATTCATCTCGCGTGCATGTCGAACTCGATCGTGACCGACGCTATTCGCTTGACGCTGATATCGTCGCTGCGTCGACTATAAATAATGATGCACACGCTTGATGGAGAAGGTTTTTCGTCATGCACAATCGGCGATTGTTTCGGCAGAGGAGCAACCACATGGTATCCCATCCTCTTCGCTCCTTTCAACCATTGAGGTTAGCTCCCAATTGAAAGGTCCACGACCCACGTTGCTTACCTTGACCGGTAGAACCAACCCGCCGATATTTACCATGTGCCAAAATATTGTATTGGCATATACGAACGGCTCATGGTGGCAAAGCAATCTAACGATGCTGAAGAATTTCTCTGTGTCCGCTACCGAATGACTCAGCAATTTCGGATCCAAACGGCTCAAGATGCCAAACTCGTCAGCAAATGAAGTTTGAGGAAAACGCGTGCTGTAACCCATAGCTAGCCCTCACGGTTCGTTGTCCCCATTAGTGCTTAGCCTGACGCCATCTGCACTGTAAGTGGGTCCTCACCGAGCTGTCACGGAATCGAGATGTCCAGAATTCGTTGTCTCCAGCTAGAAAAAGTTGTTGGGGAAGTAAGTTGGGACCTCTTGGTCAGCTCTCTTCCCTTGCTCGATGCTGTTATTTGTGAATAATTGAGGTTACATCCCTCTCGAAGGGAGCTCTTACGCGAGGTAGGCATCTGCCCGCTCCCATCGACTCAGCCTAACGTGTCTCAAGGCCCAGGAAGACGATGTCATTCCTTTCAGTGAATCCATCATAGCACCCAATGGCGGAGAAAGCATGTCCATATTTGTCTGCAAAGGAACGATCGTTCGAATCCAGCACGAGTGCTTGAACCAGGCAGCGGCTTTTTGGGGCCCAAACGAGAAGAAATTCGTACCAAGTAGGTGGTTAAATGGGAGCGTTTCGCAGCAGCAGGCGTCTGAAATTCAAGGTCATCGACATATCCTCACATTTCCCGATGGCCCACGCACCTGTCTCGGAAAGACCTTTGCGATTACGGAGATTCAGGTTGGCTCAGCGTATGATACTACCCAGTGATCAATGCTGACAAGCATGTGGTACATAGGCCTTACTAGGAACTATACATTCGAATTACCAGAAGGTCCGACCATGAAATTGGGAACACACCGAGGGCTCTTAGAATGTCCAAAAATTTCAGGTAGTAGAGATGACGCCAGTATGCCACTCGTAGTGCGGTGCGTTGTATAATCCATAGATTGACTCTTTGTCCATTTGTGAAGCACTAGTTTCATCCTATAGCTAGAAGTCAGATGGATTGAGGATTGAGTCTTTCTGCGTGGGGAATTTTATGCTGTAACAACCAAAACGTGGTATACTTCACCCAGTAGAAGAAAAGAATGTACAAGTGCAGAGTGGATCGTACGAGGGATTTCAAGGGCCGCAAGTCCAAAATATACTCTTTCCCAGATCGACGGAATCAATCGTTCCGATGTTGATGCGGTCGGTCTTTCCCAAACGATGGATGCGACCACCACCGGCTGCCTAACATGAGTAAAAAGATCATAATCATTATGAAGAAACGCGAATCTTTGAAGGGAGAGCTATTACCAAGTGCCTCGGGAACCGATTCACGCAGGGAGGCGGAGAATACCTCCTTACCGTCGTGCTTCTCAATAGCGATGGGTCCTTGAGTGCTATCGGGCCATATCTCGCAAACAGGGAGATTCGCATCAGCCAAATTGAAGAAGTTGATGACGACTAAAAAATTACAGGTTAGCACATGATTTCGACCAGGGCCTTAATATACTTTGTTGGGCGTGACTGGGCCTCGTCTTGGAGCCCATCCGTCTCAGGGGACGCGTCCTTCCCTCCAATAGCTACACTGCTTGTGCCGCCATCGGGGGAAGGCGGAAGAAGCCCTAGCTTAGTGAAGAAATGTGAGGGGAGATGTGGTCGTTGACCACGATACAACTGTCTGCCCTTCCGACTCGTTGAGGATGAGTGGACTTACCTGGAGGAGTGCTAGTGCTGAGGAGGCTGGTGGATTTAGGCGCAGGATCGGTCGTAAGGCTCTGATTGAGTAGCGCAAGGTTAGCTCTGGTTGAATGATGGGTCGATAAGTCGTGAAAATGAGATCATAGCGACGCACCCAGTCGCTTCAGTAGGCACCTTCCCCGCTTCCAACTAATCCTCAGCGATCTTATCTGAACTCTTCTTCGCCCCGTCCCTGCTTCGAATCAGTACGATATACAAACAGCCCTTGGTAGAGCGCGCCCAATGCGAGCTCTCGATGAACGTCGAAATGTTCCGTGATTCTCCGAAAAAGAGCGTTGACAGTGCCAACTCGATCGAACTTGAGGGAATCTTCAAGTCTTTCAAGAACTGCTTTTTTGTTTTTCTCTAGATGCGGCCAAAAGGTTGTATTGTAGACATTGAAAAATCGAAGGACAGGAGATGGGACAGAGAAAGAGACAAGATGGTAAAAGATGGAAAGTTCGAAGTTATGTGTGGTTGTCACGAAGTTTGCCTAACAACAGTCAGTTTTTATCGGCCACGCTCGTGAGTCGCATTCAAAATGCAGGAGATACAACGAGTGTCATTAAATATTGCTGAACGACGATGGTCCGCCAGGGAAACGTTCAACAATTTCGGGATCTTAACACAATGTTTATCGGCTGATGTCATTGCTCGGCAATAGCCGATGATGCCGCCATTCATCATTGTGCACCAACACCCATCATTTCACCACGCGCCAATCATGAACACCGTCGTCGTTCATTGTCATCGCTGGACTTTCCAGTTCCGGGAAAGTAACTCATATTGAGTACGCTAAGTACGCGCGCTTTTCTTAGTTCGTGTTTTGCTTTCCTTGTGTATCTAACAACCCACCTCGTCAAATCGGAAGCCACGTCTCGAAGTGATAGCCCAGGTGCGCTCGTCCATAATACAATTTAAAACATCCTTGATCTTACTTCCGTACAGATAGTGAAACCAGTTTACTCTTTACTTTGGCCGTTTACAACTTAAACTTCTCTTTCCAGTACCTTTTCGTTCTGGCGGGGTATAAGACGACTGCAGGCGAATATACGACTTGCAATTGTCCTTGTTGACTCGTAACTTGCAGCCTCAGGCTAGCTTTACAGTTGATAATTTGCGTTACATTCCATGGTTTGTGCTGATTTATACTGTTAATGATGCTCATAGAGCTTGAACGAAACCCGGAATTCAGAGCTCACTGCGCGCCGAACTGTGCAAGATAACTGACGGCGAATCGACTTGGGAAGAATCAGCAAGCTTTCTTCCCTTGCTCGACGCTGTTATCTGCGAGTGCTTGAGGTTGCATCCCATCTCGAGGGAAACCATACGCGAGGTATGGGCCTGGCGTGCTCCTAACACTCAACCACAGACTCACCCATTTTGCAGGCCCAGGAAGACGATACGATCTCCTTGAATGAACCCGTCGCGCAACTTGATGGACGACTAACGAAGTCGCTTGTCATTGCTAAGTCAACAATAGTCCGAGTCCAGCACGCGTACGTAAATCGAGCAGTGGGATTCTATGGCGCAGATGCCAAGGAGTACGTGCCAGCTAAGTGAATGGACGGAAGCCTTTCACAGCAGCGTGCATTTGAGATCCAAGGTCATCGACATATCCTGACGTTCTCTGATGACACGCGCGCTTGCCTTGGAAAGACATTCGCGCTTACACAGTTCGGAGGAGTGTAAAAACTGAATATGCTAAGTTATAGGTCGTTAAAGCTAGTTGCTATACCGGTGTCACAATTTACATTAGATACAGGACACTCCCAATAACCTGATGACGTGATGCTCAAGGCCCTGTGGAACCCCTGTCTGGTATGATAACAACTGTATTTGCTGCCTCTCAATTACACCCGATTTCTAAACCATTTTTGGCCAAATGATGACACTCGAGTTATATGATGACCAACAACCAGTATGTTCTTTCTGTGCGACGTCTACACACGGTTCCTTCTCATTATGATTCTACATACCTACAACTCCCGTACTGGTCACGAAGCCATATCAGCAGAAGCGACAATCCGAGATTTCCCCCGCCCGTCGAAACTCGAACTTCGAATACTTAGTTCAGGATGCAAATATAATTGCCAGAGGTGATGGCTGCTCCAAATTCTCGTCTTCTTGCACTCAATTCCTTCCACGGCAGCTCTTGAAAAGAAATTTCGGATGTAGTAAGCCTGAGTAAGTGCTTTACATTTCACTTGCGACTTTTCCGGCTCTTCGAAAAGTTGGAACTTGTGCCCCCCACACCACCCTCGACGACAACGATGAGGCTAGTGCAGATGCCAACATACCTTCATGAGTGTTTAATATACTGACAGAATATCCTAGACTAGAATAAAACTCCTTGGACTATACCCGGTATCGTGAGTGATGAGTTTGGTTGCCGACTCTGGTTGACTTGGTTATTTGAATGGTCCCTATAGGCTATTAGCCGCTATTCGGGCTTTTGGGTCGGTTTTTTTATTAGTGCCGGCTGGTACTAGCCGAAAAAGTATTGTATGTAATAAAAAAAAAGCTGATGGCCTACATACATAGGGCCATCTGTATAAAAACTTTGGGAATGCCCTATCTTAGTTCCCAACACTCGAAACACAGTCATGTTGACCACAACCTTCCTCCTCTCCGTGCTCTCTTTCTCGACTTTTGCAACACCGCTTGAACCGGGCCAGTCGTGCGCGGCGGTGACCGTATACTTCGCTCGTGGCACCACCGAGCTTGGCACTCTCGGCACCTTCGTTGGGCCACCCTTTAAGATCGCCTTAGAGTCTGCATTGGCTGGGCGCACTCTCGAATTCGTGGGTATCAATTACCCTGCGGCCATCGGAGGATATCTCGCCGGCGGAGACCAAGGAGGTGCTACTACGATGGCGAACCTCGTCACAGCTAAAGCGAGCTCTTGCCCCAGCACGAAGATTGTCATCTCTGGATACAGGTTTGTTTCGTTTTGTATAAATGTCAAAGCCTTTCACTTACATATTACGTCCTTTGTAGCCAGGGCGCGCAAGTGACCCACCTTGCTGCAGGCAAGCTGTTTTCCTCTGCTCAGAGTCGCGTCAACGCTGCTGTCGTATTCGGTGATCCCGACAACGGGCAAGCTTTCCCGGGCACCATCAACAGCCATGTCAAGTCGTTCTGCGCCAGCGGTGACCTCATTTGCCATGGCCAATCAGTTGTTCTCCCTCCTCATCTGAGCTATGGTGCAGTGCGTATAGGATTCGTACATGTTGGTTCTCTCGTACTGATCAACTATTGTTCAGAATGTCGCGGAGGCGGCGAGGTTCGTAGTATCTCAGATCTAGTCAATGTCCTACTGTTTGTTCCCCACCATGCTCATACGTATAAGATTTTTTGGTCCTTTGCTTCATGGTGGAGCCCAGCATCGTTCAAAGTTCAAACCAACTCCGGAGGAGTCTGCGGTGGTTATCGGGAAGCAAGAATTTCGGTAAGAAGTGGATGTACTAGCGACCGTGAGGCAGTTCTAGAAGGGCTCAAACTGGACGCGACGCACCCTTGTAACACATAACCGAGGAGGTCACGGCCAAATCAACATGTTCTGGTTGCATCTAGGGTTTGTGTAGGGTTCTGTAGGGTTACGCACAATATGGGACCATCAGCTGTGACCCCAGTGTAGCCCTCATCTTCTCACCTGTCAGGAGCGCGTTTCCTGCTTGAACGATTTATGAGTGCTTCACCAGTATAGTCGAGCAGAGGCTCAACTGACAACTTATGGTGAAGTTCGGCCGTAATCTTCTGTGCACAGAGATAAGAAGTGAAGTCATGATTCTCTGCTTTTCTCGCTCATGTTTTGTGGGCTCGTCATAACTGTTGGTCTGTAGGCAGCGCAGAATTTTGTCCTCCGCTTCAACCTATATACTAGTTACATGTCAATTGCTGCATCAGGTCAGGACAAGCCGGGACCAGGCCTTTCAGTCAGCTTCAGATGACGCTGACTGACTCGATAGATGTTCAGCTATGGTACTTCTCGTGTTGTGATGGGCGTGTTTCCTTCCTGCTAATCTTTTAGTTTTCATCTTTTAGTTTTCAATAGGATGAATCGCGTGTGGTAAGCAGTCTACCAAGTGAGTTAAGCTTCATAATCAGAGGGTTTTTCCAAGGCTGGACAGTATCGGAATCGTAGGCCTCTCATACGACCCCGAGCCCCCAGGCCGACCTTCGGAAATCACAAATGTTTTTCGAAGCACCCACTGGATCCTCCAGTTCAATCAAAGGCCATCAGCAAGAAGTCTTGAGGCAATTGTGGGTATTGAGACAATTGTGGGCGAACTTCTGAAGGAGGAGAATACATCAATCATTTTAGAGCGTAAGTTTTTGTCTGAGACAAATGCCCGATGATCTTGTTCCGAGGTTGCCGACCAGCTTGAGAGCTTGGTTCCTTGTGGGTGTTGGAATTCCGATTGCCGATTCCGAGCGCTCACAATGCCAGCTGATCGTGCCGCCACCATTCTTGTGGCTCACGCCAACTCATTTTGGTTTACTCAGGTTTTCTGGTGTTTTATTGTTCTTCTACGTCTATATAGGTAGTGTAAAATTGTGTATTTACGCATCCGTTTGCCCCCGCCCCCAATCTAACCCATTGCCCGGGACAAACTGACCTCGATGCCGTCGAGATCGCGTCGTTTATTTTAACAGTGGGTTCCGGAAACAACTTTCTACAGACTATCTACTAATAGATACCTACTCTAAGGTGCTCATACATGGCGTCTATTATCAATGTCCATCAATAAGTCTCCTGCACAACCGAGTGAACTTTAACGTAGATTTAAGGTAGATTCGTGTTTGACAAGCCTCGTAGCGCGAGTTAAAGGGAAAACATCTTTGAATGTGATACTGATTCAAACTACTCCAAAAACAGACCACAGAATAATGAACATCTAGCTACACCCGGGAAAATTTGTCAGATGCAGTTTCGCGTTGAAACCACACTTACAGTTTAGCAAATTTCCATGGCCGTACATTCCCACAAACAAACTACAGCGTGAGTCAAACGTCACAAGTCCATGGCGTGGACAGCCAACCCACGTAGTTCACGCATTTCCCAGAGCAGCAGTGAGAATCGGCCTTGCAGTGCGCTGTTCCGCCTCCGCAGATCCCGTCGGGGTGACACTTATGATCCTGGGGCACCGCCTGAGAAGTAAAAGGTCAGTACGTAGTCACACACCCGACATTTGAAGTAGAGTATATGAGAACTCACCGTATCGGCGCAGTAGAAGCTTTCACAGTAGTCGGTACTTCCTGCACAGGCTTCACCTCCTGCCCTGTAAATGAACTGTCCGCTCTCGTGCACGTTGCGTGCGGAGAACGCGATAGCAGAAACACCGGCGATGGTCAGAAGAGCGGAGACGCCGATGGATCGGAGGAGTTGCATCTTTTAGATAGGCGCGGGTGATTATGGAGTCAGGCTCAGAAGAGGAGCATAGAAGACCCAGTTTATATCCACTTTTGGCCAGTCACTAGCGGCGGCGTGTACGATGAACCGACTTATAACGAGCCTAACACAGTATGTTATAACAGAAGGGACCGGAGATGGAAAAGCTGGAAGCCAAGTAGAGTAAGTCCAATGCGTATACGGAATCAGCACCTTTCCCTGCTTTGGTGTAAGTAAGTAGTCGTACGAACAAAGAGCAGCGCTGTTCGGGAATAATTGTTGGTACTAGTACAATACGTACCGGCGTAAGTAGTTGTTTGATGCACAATCGAGGCTGCACGGCGGGGCCCAGAGTTGAGTCGCGCGAGATAGATAAAAGTCCACCTGTTTAACTCGATTCGAACAAGCCCAGCAAATGCGGAAAAGTGAAAGATGCTTTAGAACCATGCTTGGGTCGAGCGCCGGTTCGTTGCTTTTATATCAATCAGTGCCTGGCCTGACGCCATTCGAGAAGTGGTTCCTCATCGAGCTGTCATGGAATCAAGATGTCCAGAATTCGATACGCCTCGAGGTAGATAAAGTTAATTTATTGGCGTAGTAACTTGGGACCAGTTGGTCAACTTTTTTCCCTTGCTCGAAGCTGTTGTTTTGAATCATTGAGGACACATCCCTCTGGAAGGGCACGTTTATCGATCCCATCGACTCAGCCTAACGCGCCTCAAGGCCCAGGAAGATGATGTCATACCCTTGAGTGAACCTATCATACGACCCCGTGGCGGGGGGGCGGTGCGTCCGTGTTTATCGGCGGGGAGCGATTGTTCGAATCCAACACGAGGACTTGAACCAGGCAGTGACTTTTTGGGGCTCCAACGAGAAGAGATTCGTACCAAATAGGTAGTTGAATGGAAGCATTTCATAGCAGCGAGCGCACAAAATCCAAGGTCATCGACATATCCTCATGTTTTCCGGTGGCCCACGTACTTGTCTCGGAAAGGCCTTCGTGATTACGGAGATCAAGCTTGTCCCAGCGTATGATACTACTACAGTGATGAATGTTGATGATTATGTGGTATCTAGGCCGTTCTTTCCATCCTTATTAAGAATTACACATTGAATTACCAGAAGATTGGGAACACACCGAAGCTCTTCCTTGCTATAGGATTGGGGACCGAGTCTTTCTGGGCGAAAGGTTTCGTGCTATGACAAAATTCACGCGGCGTGCTTCACTCAGTAGAAGCAAAGATCGTGCAAGTTGACCAACAAGGGATGTCACCGCCGGAAGAAGAGAACCAGGGAAGTTGGAGGAACGATCAGATTCTTATGACGGTTACTCGGGATCTAATCTTATCGAAGGATTGTCTACTTTGAGCCTGTGGCTATGCAAAAATTCCGACCTTCAAGACACTATTACTCCGACGTGACAAGCAACTTGACCCACGTTCATGCACGCGTTTCGTGCCTTGTTATCGAACCAAGTTCTCTCATAATGTCTGGATATAACCCTCATGACAATGAAATCGACACTCCAGTCGTAACGACCAAGAGGAGCATGGTTGTTGGTGCAAGATCAATTAAGGATCCCATCCATGACATGAGTAAGTTCTTTTGAGCAGTCTAAGCTAAAAAAACCTCTAATCTGTGTTTATATAGTCCCTATATCCCCTCGCCTTTCAATGTTTATTGATACGTACGTAGCAGCTACCCTTGAAACTAGTCGTTGCTAAAGAAAGTCACAGCAAACAATTTCAACGCCTGAGGAACATCAAGCAACTGGGCACTTCGTACTATGTCTGGCTCGGAGCTTCACACAATCGTTTCGAGCATTGCATTGGTGCGTTACTCCCTGGTTTGTAGCCAAGTCTAAGGTTCACATCGCGGGTATGTCTTTAGGTGTTGCATTCCTCGCCCGATCAATGGCCTTGCATTTACAGAGGAATCAACCTGAACTGAAGATCACCGATCGCGATATCGAGTGTGTTGAAATTGCGGGACTTTGCCATGATTTGGGTCATGGGCCTTGGAGCCATGTTTGGGATGGACTGTTTATCCCAAGAGCCCTGTGCGTTTCTTTGTTTTTCAGACCACACAAGGCTTACGTCGTTCAAATAGCCCTGGAATCAAATGGAAGCACGAGGACGCCTCAGTCATGATGTTTGATTATCTGGTCGACGATAACAACATTGAGTTGACCGATCGAGACAAAGTCTTCATTAAAGCCCTAATTTCGGGGGAACCGAGCGAATGCATGTTAGTGCCTTTGAGTCTTATCCACAGAACGATCACCTTATGTGAAACAGTGAAGCTGAGAAGCCATTCTTGTTTGACATCGTTGCCAATAAGCGGAATGGGCTTGACGTCGACAAGTGAGCGCCTCTAGCGACATTCAATAGTAGTATCCCAATCTCATCCCCTCTTCAAAGGTTCGACTATATCCCACGGGACTCGCATATGATTGGTGACAAGATGAACATCGCTCTCATGCGGTATGGCCTCTAGATCTTCGTACTTGCCCACCTGCCCTCACGTTCCTTCGCATCTAGCATCATAAACTCGGCCCGTGTCCTCGATAACCAAATTTGTTACGACATAAAGGATGCTAACCTCATCTATGAGATTTGCGCTACGCGATTCAAACTGCACAAGATGGTTTATAGTCACAAGGCGGGTAGGTAATTGCTCCTTTGATATTATGAGCTGTTTTCTCATTCGTGTTCAGCAAAGGCCATCGAACACATGATTATCGACGCTTTACTCGCGGCTGAGCCCATCTTGAAAATCGCAGCACAAGTTACTAAGCCCAAGGAGTACCTTTACCTCACTGACGAAATCATGTCCCGTATCGAAGCGGACCCAAGAACCGTCAGTCCTTCTTGTGAGATATGATTGATACCTGGGTCTTGTCTGACACCTCTTTGTCAGGAGCTGGCACCCGCCCAAGCTATCTTCGACCGCATCCGCAACCGCGATCTTTATCGGATGGTCGACTACAAGGTCGTTGACTGGCCATGGGCGGATATCTTCGAGAGATATATGACTCCACAGAAAATTGTAGATGCTGCCAAAACCTTGACCAGCGAAGACGAGTCCGTAAGACGCACTGTCAGCACCCTCACGCCCGAGGACGTCATCTGTGACTTCTCTCTCATGCATTACGGGATGAAGGAGAAGAACCCGCTAGACTTTGTGAAGTTTTACTCGAAGCGACATCCCGATGGTGCGTATCCCCCGTTCATCCTATTGATGGACATCTAATTCATGTGCTTGTTCACCAGAATCAAGGCTTGCCGAGCGAGGTGACTATTCCAATCTCATGCCGAACTTCCACGCCGAACTCCTCGTCCGCATCTACACCAAGACCGCCGAATACTTTGGCGTCGTGCAAGCCGGATATCGGAAATGCCTTGCGGAGCTCCCTGCGCAGATCAACGACCCAAAGCCCGACGAGCTCGTCCTCCAGCCCCTGTTCCCCGTCGCGGCCGGCTTTACCTCCAGGTTGCCGTCTCTCGCCTTGAGTGAAGAAGGTTCGATGGAACAGACTCCCCCACTGCCTGACACACCAGTGCCTACGACGCCAAGAACCTTCTCGCGCGTCAGTAGCTTCTCGATGGGCGGAGGCTCGATGGATCCCACGCTGCCGTTCTCTAACAACTCTTTCACGACTGTGGACCCTGGCTTTGTGCCCAAGAGCCCTTCGCGTGGACAGAAGAGACAAAGGGTCGATTCGGGCTTGAAACGCGCCTGAGTTGGCACCTCGTTGGTCATATGCCATCATCCTCATCGACAGTATACTATACACAGCATGGAACGGATATCCCTCTGCATACATCTTTATACATACATACGCATAGCCGTAGATTATCTAGCTTGAGTTGGAGCAGATCTGTAGCATAGTTTGGTTCTCAACAAGACGTTGTCAGCATTTGACATACTATATATTTATTCTGCATACCTAGATCCTCAATAATATACTTCGCGTTGTACAGTCTGGTCTTTTGTATGATATCTGCCTTCAAATCATCCTTGAGACGTCCTCACAAGGCTGCAACTCGAAAGTTACTTGCTTTGTGTTGACAAATCACAAATTCTATCACGATTTTCAAACAGGCGGTGATTCGGACATGCATGATCCTTTGCATGAACTTCCATCTTTAAATTCTCTTTATTCTTCTCATAGAGCTAGCTTAGCACTTGGTCCTATTCAGTCACGACTCACCAATGTACGCTTGGATAATGTCCATTCTCCGAGAGCGCCGTGCCAGCAGATTATCGCCTTCATGCATGCACTCTTCGCTTCTAGATCCATATCCGTTTCAACTAGATTAGCGATGGTCTCCCAGGAGCGCCCAGGTCCTATTGGCCCCTTTTTCAGTCGATCCTGAGCCGAATTTCGCAAGAAGCCGATTGCCTTCGTGCATGCGTATGGCTATTGACTTGCCACCTGGGATAGGCTTTTAGACTCGACGTATCCAGCATCTCTTCTTGTGCCCGTGGCTCCAGGGTTACTCTCGATGACGAGCCTTTCCGCCCAAAAACAACCTCTCGTTGACAGGAGCATGTTGCTCCCAGAAGTCATCCTCTTTAATATCAAAAATAACCCAGACCAGGTCTTTTATACCTTCGCCAAATCAGACTCTGGTCAGGATGGAACTGCCGTCATCTCTCACCTTGAATTCGGGAAGGCCACTCATCGTGTTGCTCACGCGTTGCGGCCACGCCGTTCAGGGGTTGATGGCGAGGTCGTAGCATTGGTTGCTCACACGGATACTATCCTTTACCAGACAATCGTCGCTGGTTTGATTGTTGCTGGCCTTGTGGTAAGAGAGCACTACTCGACATCCTTATACCGTGGCCTGACAACTTGCATGTAGCCCTTCCCAATCTCACCGAGGAACTCCCCTGAAATCGTTGTAAAGCTCCTGTCCTCGACGTCATGCCGCAGGGTCCTGACGACTAGAGATTTGCTGGAGCCACTCCTAACGGGAGTTAGATGTTGCATTTCCAATGAGGCTTCATTGCAAGGGGTTGAAATTTCCGAGGCCCCAACGCTCGACATCGTATACCCGTATCTCACCCAAGAAACTCTAGATTATTCGTTTCACTTTTATCCACCTCCTGCTCTTCGCCCATCTGTGGATAGCACCTGTATGATTGTTCATTCTTCGGGGAGCACAGGAACTCCAAAACCCATTGCACAGACACATCTGTCTTGGATTCGTATGGTTACATCTCGTACGTTAATTTTCAATGGTACTGAAGTATAAACTAAACCCCTTCAATATTCAGCCGAGTTGCGAGAGTATTCGCCTCCTCTAGTGATGGGATGTATGATCTTACCTCCGTTCCATATATTCGGCCTTATTACGCAGTTGTTCAAACCTGCATATGAACTCCTTCCCGTCGCGGTCTATCCGCCTCACAATCCAGCCGCTCCAGTAACACCATCTCCTGACAATGCCCTGGAGCACGCCAAGTTAACCAAAGCCAATATCGTGGTCGTCGTTCCGTCTGTCCTCCAGGTTTGGTTCACTTCTCCCGAGGCCGTGGCTTTCCTGAAGACCTTGGAATTTATTGTGGGTCATGCCGTAGTTGTGATAGATCTCCACAAAACTCATTACCCTCTACCAGATTTTTGGTGGCGGACCTTTGCCTCCGAAGGTGGGTGAACAACTCGTCTCAGCGGGTGTACGGCTGGTTTCGATCTACGGTGGCACCGAATTTGGCACGGCCACGAGGCTTGCACCTACAGAAGGCGACGAGAAAGATTGGCTGTACATGAAGTTTGTGGAGCACGTCAAAGTTCGATGGATTCCTCAGGGTGACGACACGTTCGAATGTCAAATAATGGCAAGTTCCTCATCTTGGCTGAGGATGTCTTGCTGAAGTTTTTTTCAAAGTCATGGGAGCATCATCGCCCTGTAATAAACAATCTAGATGGAATCGACGGATATGCGACTAGGGATCTTTTCATGCGGCACCCAACGAAGGAACACCTGTGGAAAATGTTAGCTTTCTGACTGGGATATATGGAGGTCGAAACGTTAATGGATTATTGCAGTGTCGGCCGCTTAGACGACGTTATAATCCACTCTTCCGGCGAGAAGACTGTTCCTGGGCCAATGGAAGCGATAATTGCGAGCAACCCTCTGTGAGCCTCCCTACAATTTCTCCGAGCTGTATTCTGAACAATTCCAGTCTTCAAGGGGTTTTGGTGTTCGGGCGACAACGCGATCACACGGGACTTCTAGTTGAGCTATGTCCCGGAGCGGAGATCGACGTTACCGATCCTTCCCAAGTCGAAAACATTCGCAACGAGCTCTGGTGAGTCAAACGATACACTCTTTCTGTTCGTATTTTATTGACGATCGAGTTGAAGGCCTACGGTGGAGGAAGCTAACCGCGGAGTCCCTGCTTTCAGCAGGATATTTAAAGATATGATTATCGTTGCCTCTAAGGCTAAGCCCCTTCCGCGTGCCGGGAAGGGAACTGTGATGCGCAAAGCCGCGCTGGAAGTCTATGCGGGTGAGATCGAGCACATGTGAGAGCTCAAATTGTCATACCTCCAAGTTGTGCTGATGAGTACAGGTATGGACCTCCAGAAGCGGCAATACGGACAGCTGGAAACTCCCAACCGGCGTCATGGAATCTGCCTGACGTGAAGGAATGGATCCTCGAGCAAGTTGCTGACATCAGCTCGGGTCGAAGATTTTGTCCTGAGCTCGATTTATTTAACCAAGGATTCGATAGGTGCTGGTGGTCGTCTATATCTCATCTTCACCTCGCTGATTATCATTGTCCGGCCACAGTCTCAGCGCCACAATGCTACGACAGCGCATCATCAACTCAATGCGACAGTCAAATGTCAAAGAAGTTCAGATAGCATCGCACAACTTGGGCCATAACCTCATCTATCAGACTCCGACCATCATAGCTCTCGCCATCCAGCTGGTGGCTATATCCACACCCCAGGAGCTCCCGCAGGCACCCCAAGGCCCTTGCATGATCGAAGCACTGGTCGAGCAGCACTCAGCTGGCCTTCGGCCTTCCAATTTCATTCCGCTCCAGCAGGCGGAGATGTCCGGAGCAGTTGTACTTCTCACAGGCTCGACGGGCCATCTTGGCTCCCAAATCCTTGCAAGTTTACTGCAGGACAACCGTATTAGGAAGATTTACGCCTTCAACCGACCCACGACTGATGATGGTGCGAGCATTTTGGATCGACACATGGGAAAATTCCGAGATATTGGACTCGATACTTCGCTCCTGGAAGATGAGAAGCTAGTGTTCATCGTCGGAGACACGTCGAGGCCTGACTTGGGCATTGACTCCTTATTATACAAGGAGGTGAGTTGATTGTAATATCATCAGTGAACCTTAGACTCAGCACGAGTTTCAGATTTCTCGCGAGGTTGATGTGATCATCCACAACGCGTGGACGCTCAACTTCAACCTCCCGCTCGGGTCGTATGAGCCCAGCATCCAGGGTACACGGCACCTCATCGACCTCATCAAAGCAGGGCCTAATCGCTCGTCCGCACGGTTCTTGTTCGTTTCCTCCGTAGCGGCGGCTCAGTCTTGGGACAACCGAGGTCCGGTTCCGGAGGATATCCTGGAAGATGCTTCGATCGCGATGGGCGGGGGTTATGGCGAGGGGAAGCATGTAGCTGAGAGGGTTCGTGACTTCGCCTTCCCTTCCTTTGGTTCCTCTTTTTGACGGCTTGGGTTTAGATTGTTGGAAGAAGTGGTCTACGAGCCACGTCTCTGAGGGTCGGTCAGGTCTGCGGAGGGCGCCCGAGAGGAGCGTGGCCTGTCACCGAGTGGGTACCAATCCTCGTGAAGTCAAGTCTGGCCATCGGAGCTATTCCAGATATGGGCGGGGTGCGTCTCGCCTTCGTTCTCCTTCATATGTTCTGACTCTGGCCTTCTGGTATTTCAAGGAAGCATCGTGGCTGCCCGCAGATACTGTCGCAGCTATTGTTACCGACCTTGCTTTAGACGCTCGATCGAGCCCCCTTCCACCAGTACTAAATGTTGTTCACCCTAAGCCCGTGGAACATGGTGTCATCATGAAGAGCATTGCGAGTGCGATCGCGGATGTGCTAGGCCGTGACCTTGACACTGTTCCGTATGAACAATGGGTTTCTCAGATCGAGGCCCACGCGGAGAAAGCCACGCATGAGACCTTAAAGAACGTTGTGAGTACTTCGTGGTTTTTATTTACTTTAACATGCGACTCACACAAGTCTATAGCCTGCTGTTAAACTTCTCGAATTCTTTCGTAGCCAGGATAGAGCTAGTAAAGGAAAGCCGGAGTTCTCAACAAAGATTTTACAGCGAGTGAGCAAACGCTTTGCCGACGTGGAGCAGATTGGGGATGCGGATGCGAAACGCTGGGTCGAGTATTGGCATGCTGTTGGTTTTTGGGGCTGAGTGGCACGCGATATTGTAGAGGGGGCTTGGAGCCTGGAGGTGGAGTCGTCATTGGCTGTAGAGATTTACAGTCAAGAACCAGGCCGAGAAAAGTAAAGACTGCCATATAATAGGCTAAGGTTGTGCTTATGCCGTAATCCGGTGTGTTGACGATCAGAGAGCAGCAAGAGCAGCGTCTATCATACAAAGTGTCACTAAAGTGTCGAACCCGACCCCGACCCGGATCAATAGAAGAGTGAACAAAATTTCATTGAACCACGTCAGTGTCTACAAAATTTGTGACCGTGGGAACGCAACGTGTCAGTGCCGGTTCAACTTTTCTGAATTATCCCGCTGCCTGAGCTTGACCACAACTACAATGCGCTTCCCAGCGCTCGGATTTATCTTTCTCGTTGCTCGCAGCGTGTACGGCGAGCCCAGCGGTGGTGGGCTGTACCCGCCTGGACTTGTTCCTCTGATTAATCGGGCGAACACTTTGCTTTCGTTGGGCCAGTTCAACGAAGCTGCACGAATATACTCCGAAGCCATAGAACAATCTCCGGCGGACTATCTTCTATACTACAAACGCGCTACCGCATACTTTTCTCTATCACGGCATGGGCCGGCACTAGAAGACTTCGATAAAGTGCTTTCTCTGACTTCAGGGACGTTCGACAACGCGAATCTCATGAAAGCACGGATACACACCCGCGATGGTCACTTTGACCTCGCCCGGGAATCGCTAGGGGCGTTTATCAAGGCCAAGGGTAACAACGACGAGGCAAAGGAGCTAGAGGAGAACATTAGTCTTGGAATAGAGATGGAGGACAAGATGGAGAAGGAGCGGGGTGCGCAGCTGTGGAACGCATGCGTGGAAAGTGCCAGTGCCGCACTGCGGAGCGCAAGCCACTCCATTGACATCCGGTCCGTTCGCGCTGAGTGCGCCCTTGCCTCCGGCGATGTTGACAGCGCCGTCGGAGACCTCACGTACGCGATGCTTCCTGCTTCTTGTAGTGTGATAAACTAACGACCCACTGCGCCACCAGCCGCCTCTCGCATCTCCTCCCGCCATCCACAACGCTCCTCACAACCATATTCCGCCTCTCCTACTTCCTCCTCAGTCCATCTCCAGCACCGCTCAACACCTTGAAGCAGTGCCTGCACTACGACCCCGATTCCAAGCCGTGCCTAGTACTGCACCGTCTACTTAAGTCCTTCGACCGCGCCTTTACCGAGCTCGAGGAGCTCCAAGCCAAGGACGACCACCGCGCCATCATAGCGCTCATTGCGGGCCCTGCCAAGGGCAAGAAGGGTGACATCCTCAATAAGTTCGACGATGCGCTCAGGGAGCACACAGATCGCGCACAGCTACTCCCGCCACAGCTCGCAGCGAGGCAGCACACGCCTGAGATCCCGCTCCCCGACGCGTTCAAGACATCTCTGCGTCGTCAGGGCCTCGTCCGTGCACTGTGCAAGGCGTATACCCACACCGGCACCAGGAAGGAGATGATCGGAAAGTGGTGCGAAGAGCTGCTGAGCATGCAGGGATGCGAGGAGGATGTCGATGGTCTCGTGGGCAGGGGAGAGGTACTCTTGGGCAAGCAGGAGTGGGAGGAGGCCGTCCAGGTACTCAACAAGGCTTGGGAGGCGAGCGGCCAGAGCAGTCGTGATGTACGTTCTTTTGTAGGTGTTTTGTCGACGACACGCTGATCCCACTATTCCATAGATCCATTCGCGCCTCCAACGCGCACAGAAACTTCTCAAGCAAAGCAAACAGAAGGACTACTACAAGGTACTCGGGGTTTCACGAGACGCCGATGCCAGAACCATCAAGAAAGCCTTGTATGTTCTCCCCCCGTTTTCATTCATTGACGTTCGTTCACCTGGCCATAGCCGAAACGCAGCGAAGACGGCCCATCCAGACAAGGGCGGTACAGAAGACAAGATGGCGGCTGTCAACGAGGCGTATGAAGTCCTAACCAACCCTGGTAAGCTCCTCTCCTCTGCATATCCATCGTCACAAACCTTCCCCTCCTTCCTTTCCTTCTCCCCTTATTCTTTTCCATTCCTTGTGACTAATCCACCCACAGAACTCCGGCAACGCTTCGACAACGGTGACGACCCGAACGACCCCATGACACAACAGGGTGGACACCCCTTCTCTGGCAGTGGTCACCCCTTCGCGCAGTTCTTCCAACAACAGGGCGGAGGCTTCCCCGGCGGCAGTCAGGGCGGATTCCAATTCCATTTCCAGCATTAATAGAGCAAGACGGGAGGGAGGTGGTGTGTATGTGTATGGTGTATGTATATACTTGGACTCGAATACGAATACGAGACGGACACAACGCAAAAAGGTTGGAACATAAGGATGAGTTTTTTGGAGGCCCGAATCTAGGGGATGCAGCGAACGATGTTAGTGGAAATTCCAGATCCTCGACTTCAAACACCAAATATTTGTGGTTCTCTCGATTATGTCGATATTCGTTCACCATGGCCCTTATGTCTGTACCTCCTGTTCTGCCTCTGCTTTCGCTTCCAAGCTGACCTGCCTACTAGCGATATTCACCTCCTCCCAATGACACTTGAGTTCCGCATAAACCTCATCCCACCCATAGTGATAACTGTCCTCCCTTCCGTGCTCCGCGTCACGATCATGCCATGGGTGAATCATCTCACCGAAATGCGATTGCGCAATCTCCTGAACCTCCTTGATATAGTTCCAGACGTTGCCGGCACGTGACCCAGTGTATTTCGAACTGAAGCGCCGGAAACGATGCGCGGTCTTCAGGAGGCGCGGGCATTCCCCCTGCGTGAACTCCAGCCCGTACTTCGTGACAGAGAAGTTGGGATCGCCGGTGTATTTCTCCTCGACCGCTTTCAAAAATCTTGCCCAGTCTTCCTATAGAATACGATGTGTATGTTCATGGTGCATCGCAACGAGAGGCTGTACTTGCCTTGTCCTCAGCGGAATCACTCAAGGAAGGGAAAAGGTCGAAGCCCACGTCTTCGCCCATGATGGTTGTGACTAGGAGCTTTGGGCTGTGTTCAAGCGCCGCTTCGCATTATATAGTGGGAGACAAGCGCCAGAAGCTTACTCATGGTCATGAGATAGGTCGAAAACTGACCGAGTCATGTTTGGAGCTGTCTTGGGTCCATTTATAACTAAGCTTGATCTTCCACTTTCTGCCCGTAGCCCGTAATCCTCGCTGTACGACGAAATGTTACTACTTTGTGGTAGGCCTTAATACAGAATTCGAGTTCGTATGAAGGGCTCCCTCCATGGTCGCAGCAAGGCGCAGGACTGTTGCAAATCATGCGCTTACATGTAGCTTTGGCGCTCTAGTGACAAGAATAATGTATTTTAAGCATTCGAATGTACCAATGGCGAGTGAACAACAGGGTAGGGGTTGAGTTTTTTTCTTGCTGCTCATAATTTAACACTAAAATCAACACTGGCTAGGGTCGCCTTTCTCTTCATCGACACAACCGGCGTAAATCAGGACGGGGGTGTAAGTTCATGGCTGAAGTACTGCCCGAAAAACTCCCGGATGGCTGCCTCAACCTCCCAATGATAATCATATTGTTTCACTGCATAAGAATGGGTATCAGCTCCGGTAACGTCGAAATAAAGTAAAAGACTTGACGGTTGAACTGGTGGATTCCAGTGTGCTTCCGTGCTCCGTTTCCCTTCTTATAAAAGTATGTGAACCGTAGAGGATCCGTCAAACAGATGCATCGGATATCAGGGCACTGGTCGAGTACGTTCTGCACGAAAACTTCCACCTGTGTCTTGACATCGTCTGTCCCGAGAGCCGAGCAGCACAGGTGGAGTAGCTCAAGAGTGTCTGGCAGCAGTTTACCGGAGACTTCTTGGAAGAAATTCTACACCACGGGGATGAGATGATGAGAAAAGAGAGAATAGTGAGAACCTACTGTGGGGGGGAGTTGATCGGATACCGAAAATACACCTTCAATACACAGCGTTTTTAAACGAGGACATAAATCACATATGGTGGAGAGGAAGGGTTGATTGAGATACGAAAGCCGGGTTTTGAAGAATTCGAGGTCGCATAAACTTTTCCCGCAGATAGAAAGAGCTTGTATCAACGCCTCGGGATCACAAGGACTTGAACTTCCGTCCCCTAGGAGCAGCAGCGACGACTTGGCACTGTCTTTGAAGAGGCGAAGAAACTTGTAGGGTCCTACGTAATGTCGGACAGGAAGTGATATGTCAAGAGCCAAGTTTGCACCGCTGCCATTCAACGGGCCAACAGGATGTATTTGAAGGTGGTTGAGGCTGGGAAACTTCCGGAGTATTGCTGGCGCTTGGGCCGTAGAGTCATCGGTGATATAAAAGTCCAAACTTTCTAGTTCTGGAAACGGTCCTGTGGCGTTTAGGAGGAAATCTGCAGATCTTTTTCTCGACCATACAGTGAGACGCTGCAGACGCTGTGGATTGAGCATGCTCAACCATTGCTCTGCCCCGGTTGTCGCTGGCTGCCCAATCATGTACTCGAATTTCACGACTCGAGAATGGATGACCGGTAGTGGTGTTGGAAGAATAGCTAGATCGCAAGAGCACAAGCTCAATGATGACAAGTCCTGTAGGAGACCGATCTGCGATACCATGGCATAGTCAAAAATGATGGAACGAAAGATCAGATTTTGCAGGTTCAAAAAGCGAGGAAATCGTTGAAAGACTTCCCCGATGATAAGATAGGGGTCTGAAGGTCCATGTACTCCATACCTGCGGGTAATGGCAGCGGGCCACGCTTCAACACGGCAGGTGCGTACATGCAGGGAGATAGAATCTGAAGAGTAAAAACGAAGCTTCTCCATTTCTTCCTCAGTCTTCTCTTTAGACAAGGGGACGTGGGGCATACAAGGACTTCCAGACAGTAGTAGCAGATCCGTCATGTCAAGAGAATAGGGCTGGAACTTGAAAACGTTGAATATCAACGGTGTTGCTATGGAGTGAAAACCTTTGCATGCATGCGAGATGATTCCAAGGCGGTCGCGTGGTATTTGTTGAAATATTTTCACCCATAATTCGTTAGGAAGTGAGGCTGGGTCACTGACCAACGGTGATTTTTGCGGCATGGCACTGTACAAAGAGTTGACTCGGAAGATGTGAGTCACGGTGACAAGGCAGGGATGATCTATATATAGCACTCCATTAACGTCACGCGAGGTTCGGGCTTGATCGGGCCGGTTGATTCAACAGATCTCTCCAAATTCAGCGGCGGCATCATTCCAACTTGAACATCATCCGGGCCTATTCTGACGAAACTAGGCGCCAATGAGAAGCTCAAAAGACCCGCTCGTAAAGCTTCCTTCGGTGTCATTATGTCGAAAGAGCACACCCTATTGCGTGCTAATAGCGCTACCTAATGTGCTCACACAGATATTATATGTATCACTCTACGAAGCGTCCATAGTTAGTTTGTCGACAGTCTCTTGCTTCATCATGGTCAACGCATCGCCATCCTTCCTGGGATCCCTTGCCAATTTTGAGTCATTCGATGCAACCCCCATTATCGGGACCACATTCCCTAATAAATCCGTCCAACTCTCACAACTCCTCAGCGCCCCGAACTCGGATACGCTGATTAAAGATCTTGCAACCCTTGTCTCGCACCGCGGAGTCGTATTCTTCTCAGATCAAGACCTCACTATTCAGCAGCAGAAGGAACTCGCTACACGCCTGGGCGAGCTGTCTGGAAAACCCAAGACGTCGAAGCTTCACATCCATCCCGTTTCTGAGGACACTCCGGAGCTGGGTTCGGACGTTTCAGTCATCTCGTCTAAAAAGTGCGTTGTTACCTAACTTCTCGTGTTTGAGTTATCTCAAGTAATCTCCAGCGGTATCACGAGAACTCAAACGCAACTTACTAGCACGCGCTCCAGCAGGGGATGGCACTCGGACATTACGTTCGAGCGTGTTCCATCTGACTATGCTGTAGGCCTCTCCCTGCTCACACTCTGTTATTCCACTGACCAATGCACCAACAAGATTCTGAAAATGCATACCCTTCCGGACATCGGTGGAGATACTCTGGTAAGCCTCGAATCCATTTTGATCATGTAACTATGCTCAACATGTTTATAGTGGGCAAGGTATGTCGCGCCTTGTCATTGGGCTTAAATAACCTTAAAGGAATACTCTCAGCGGCTACGAGGCCTACGATCGACTATCCCCAGCGTACGCGAAGTTCTTGGAGGGCTTAACAGCAAAACATCACGGTGACGGCTTTATCGCAGTACGCCCGTTTCTCGATCATTATCGCCTACTCTTCGATTACGAATTTTGCAGTATGCAAAGCGTAACAATTTCCCCTTGAACGATAATCGCGGTTCTCCCGAGAACACTGACACAAGCCTCATTGCGATACAGTACGACTCCACGCATGTCACCATTCTGATCTGTCCTTGACCGTCCTCGATTCCACAGCCCCGTCATCCGCACCAACCCCGTCACTGGATTCAAATCGCTCTTTGTGAATGGAGCGTAAGGTTGTTCCCTTTATTAGTTGACTTACGCTTACACTGGGCGTGCAGATTTACCAAGCGCATCGTCGAACTCTCCCCGGAGGAGTCGGACGACGTGCTGAGCTATCTTCGGCAGCACATTTCGGAGAACCACGATCTCCAAGTTCGATATCGCTGGGGTAAGAACGACATCGCCATCTGGGACAATCGCGTCACGTTCCACACTGCTACGTGAGTCATTTGCCGTTTCCATGGGCTCGATTACTGACCTCGTTATAACGTAGGAATGATTATGGTGACCAGCATCGCCAGGGAAATCGCGTTGTCAGCATTGGCGAGCGTCCGTACCTTGATCCCAACTCCAAGTCGAGAAGGGCTGCGCTTGGCACCCCACGCCAGGTTGTTGCGGACTTGTAGGATTACTAGTATTAAATTTAAATGAAATATTTATCGAGTCACTATCTTCTTTGCTCGTTCTTTCAACCCTCCTTCTTCAAGGTTCTTGAGCCTTCAAGCCCTGGCCGCATCCTGTGCCGAGGCGTTACCGCTTTGCAACGTAAGCATGGTGAGATGGCCGAGCGGTCTAAGGCGCCAGACTAAGGAATGACCAGGACATTCGGTGTCCATATAATCTGGTCTCTCCGGAGGCGGGGGTTCGAATCCCCCTCTCATCATTTTTGCTACTTTACGCCACAATAACACTAATAATAAATCACATTTTTCTGAATCCCGGCATCTGTACAGATTGTGTACATTGAGACCAATAGAAGTCATCTAATCGATGCACTTGAGTAGAATACGAGGGGGTAACACATGATGGATTGAAGCTTCAATTATTCCAAAGTATATACTATTTACTCTTGAGACTGTCATAGCAAAGTGGTATTAATCGGAGATACAGTAAAAGAGTGTCCAAAACAAAAACACCAATGATAGCAATATGAGAGCGAAGTGGAGAGGTAGGGTCAGAGCAAACAACCAGCAGAAAAGCTACAGATAAACTGTAAGAATTTCGAGCGGTTGATGTCAAGTCATGTTCTATGGGTAGACTCGCAAATCTGCAGAAGGATGTCATTGAGTTCGGCGTGACTCAACGCAAACAGAATATCAAACGCCCCGCGATGCGCGCCTTTGCAGTGGCTGAGCAGATGCACATCGTCGACAGCACCTTTGAACTCGACCAGTTGAGGCGTGTCTAATTGCCTGAAGAGTGGGTTAATCAAGCTTCCCATACCCACAGCCTGAATCAATCACTTACAGGCAAAGCCTACAGACGCATCTCTTCGAGTTTCGAGCACCATGGAAGACGATGGCCACTATGCAGCCCTCTTGTAACGAGATTTGAGATGAGCCTAAGACGTCGCCGAACATCAGCGAGGAAAAGAGGGGCTCGAGCAAGAACCTTACTTGGCGCCTGCACAGAAGCTTCATGATCGCACAGCTCTGACTTGTCTGCGGTTTTGGGCCTTAAGGAAACGGCAGCGTCCGCCGCCATAGTAACCTCGGGGTCAGCACTCGGAGGTTCCTCAGAGTGGTCGCGTTCCGTTGCAGTCGATTGCAGCAGATCTGGATCTGGCTGGCGTGCTTCAATGTCCGCTGCGGCTGGCTCGACGGAGTGGATCGCACTAGAAGGTGCTTCGTATTCGGCGACAAGTACGTTATCTGTGAGTTCCTGCCCTACGCCGGCAGCATCGCTCGCCGCCATACCAGCTTGTAGCTCAGCGCTTGGAGGATCCTCAGAATGGTCGACGTCCATTTCAGCTAATTGGGGCAGAGTTGAAACTGACTGGCGTGCTTCAATGTCGGCTGCTGCTGGATTGACGGAGTGGATCGCACTAGAAGGTGCTTCGTATTCGGCGACAAGTACGTTATCTGTGAGTTCCTGCCCTACGCCGGCAGCATCGCTCGCCGCCATACCAGCTTGTAGCTCAGCGCTTGGAGGATCCTCAGAATGGTCGACGTCCATTTCAGCTAATTGGGGCAGAGTTGAAACTGACTGGTGTGCTTCAATGTCAGCTGTGGCTGGATCGACGGAGTGGATCGCGGTTGAAGATGTTCTATATTCAACGGCAGCTAGGTCATCTGTGAGTTCCGGCCCTACGTAGGCAGCATCGCCCGCCGCCATACCAGCCTGTAGCTCAGCGCTTGGAGGATCCTCAGAATGGTCGAGATCCATTTCAGTCAATTGTGGAAGAGTTGGAACTGACTGGCGTGCTTCAATGCCGGCTGCTGCTGGATTGACGGAGTGGATCGCGCTGAAAAGTGCTTCACGTTCAGCGACAAGTACGTTATCTGTGAGTTCCTGCCCTATGTGGGCGTCGTCGTCCGCCGTCGTGCCGGCCTGTAGCTCAGCGCTTGGAGGGTCATCAGAATGGTCGAGATCCATTTCAGTAGATTGAGGCAGAGTTGGAACTGACTGGTGTGTTTTAATGTCAGCTGCGGCTGGATCGACGGAGTGGATCGCGGTGGAAGATGTTCTGTATTGAACGGCAGCTAGGTCATCTGTGAGTTCCTGCCCAACGTAGGCGGCATCGCCCGCCGCCACACTAGCTTGCAGCTCAGCACTTGGAGGATTCTCAGAATGGTCGAGATCCATGTCAGTCGGATGGGGCAGAGTTGGAACTGACTGGCGTGCTTCCATGTCGGCGGCGGCCGGATCGCGGGAGTATATCGTTCTGGAAGGTACTGCATGTTCGACGACAGGTACATTATCTGTGAGTTCCTGACCTATGTAGGCAACAGCGCCCGCCGCCGTACTAGCCTGGAACTCAAAACTTGGAGGTTCCTCAGAGTGGTCGAGGTTCATTTCAGTCGATTGGTGGAGAACTGGAACTGGCTGGCTTGTTTCCGCGTCGATCGCGATTGGATAGATCGGACTGAAAGATGTTTCGTGTTCAGCCGCAGATATCACTTCCTCTTCTGAGTGTAGTGATGGGTCCGCCGAATTTGCAAATCCGATACCAGTTTCTAGTCCTTGAATTGGATGGAGGGCATTTATGAGATGGTCTTTGGCAGGCGCTGCTTCTGGTGCCAACGTAGTTTGGGTATTTACGCAGGGATCAAGTGACAGCGGGCTTGGAGACGTAAAGATGAAAGTCATCGGTGAAGTAGCTCTACTGATGCGATCGCAGGAGGTATTTGTCTGACAGCCCTTCAAAAATGGCATTCAAAGATCTGATGTGAGGTTTGAAAAACGAGCGTACTGTGGACAGGACTTTTGAGATTTTGGTAGCAGTAGTGGGAGAGGGCCGATCTTTCAGAACTAATGTGAGAAGACGGAAACCACAAATAGTATGTGAATTACCTTGTAGTGCAGCCTGAACATGTGGGGGTTGTTCGCGAAGCCGCTTTGTACTGAGCTCGTCCTTCAGCTTCAGAACCTCGGCCTCTAGCTCAAGGTTCTTCGATTGTGCCTTATCGAATTCTACCTTCAACAAATGATATGCACGCTCCTCCACACGCGTGACAAACCCCGCCGAAAGCTTCTCCGTCGTCACTGACCAGAGCATCTCTACACACCTATGGGCAGTGACGAATGTGTAATGGCCATGCATGAGGTCCTGGAACGCCTTCTGGCGCAACCTGAACTCCGCCTCAGGTACCCATGTGGCTTCGACTGTGTCTATCCAGGCCACGGCGCCAGGACGCTCCGGGTGCCTCAACAGTTGGGGATTCGCAGAGTCAAAACCAGGCCATTCGACCCATGTGTGAAACCGTATAAAGATGCTGTGTGCGACCGCCGTTGGAGAAACAACAAAGAAGAAGTCGCCGGGCTTGCATTCCTCAGCCTCCATTCCCATTGGGAGCAAGAGTCCCCAAAAATGGGAGAATTCTAGGGTGTACTGGGCGGAGGCAGATGTCCGCGGCGAAGCCTCGATCTCGTTGATCTCGACGGATTTGAGGCACTTTTCGGTTGCGACGAAAGTGAAGATGCCTGATCGAAAGGCTATGGGCTTGCCTGCATCTGCAACGGGAGTTGGTGGAGGTTCGTCGGTATTGCAAATTTTGACAGGTACTAGTGGAAGGACTGATGCCTGAGACGGCGCAAAGGTCGGCTCTTCCGTGAGACCACCTGGCGAGGATTGCCTCGCCGAATTGCGGTTGCTCATCTCATTAATTGAGTCTATGGCTGATTCTACTTCCATCATAAGAAATGGCTTATGAAAATCAATTTCAATATACGTACGTGGTTCCCGAAGATACGTATTTTCAGTGTTGTGAAGATTTCTGTCGGGCGTTATCGACCAGCATCTACTACGCCTACCATCTGTTTGATAATCAGTACATTTCTGGCGCTAACAAGCCCATACAGACCCGATTCTGAGAATCCTGCCACGTGGAAGGGAGCGTGCCGTAAAGGAGACGCTGTGAGCGCGCTTAGGGAACTTGAAAACCTCGGGATGCTTTCAGTGTCTTTCGGCGCCTCGTCTCCTGTCAGGTGTGAGGATGTAGCTACCTCTGCTGAGGGCGTCAGTTGGAGAGTTCGTATCATATGAACTCGACCCGCCTTCTTGTTCTCTGCCAGAAATGGGTCCTTCCATCTCATGATCCAATGTTGAGCTCAGGGAACTCGAACGCGATCTCGATGCGTTTTCAGTTTCTTCTGGTGTGTGGTCTCTTAATACTTGAGAGGAGCTAGCGTCAGGCGCCTCTTCTACTAATGGCTGCTTAAGTTTGGGTGCTCATGTGGGAACTATCGCACGGACCTTGAACGCCCTCGGAGCTTTGACTCTGTATCTCAGAAATGACCTCGTCCATCTCGTGATCTGATGTCGTGCACGGCTTCTCTGAGTCGGTGAGAGCGCTCGGGGGCCTCGAAAGCGATACAGATCTTGGCGGTGTTGCAGTTTGTTTTGGTGTGCCGCTTCTTGATTCCTGCGAAGCACTAGCGTCCGATGCTTCCTCCTCTGTCAATTGATTTCATATTTTAGTTACGAACTTGGATTTAGGATATCAATGCATCACACAAACCTGGTTCGCCTTCGGGGCTTTGACTCTTTTCTTTGGGGTTGAGGTCGTCCATCTCATGATCCGATCTTGGGCACGGCGTCTGAGTGAGCGCACTCAAGGAGCTAGAGAATGATATCAAAGTTTTTTCGGTGACTTGTGGTAGTGTTGGTTGAAAAGATTCAGCGTCTCCTAGCTCCTCATCTTACGAGTGCATCAGCTTGGGTGTCCATTGATTGAAGAAGGTATCGCACACGCCCAACTTACCATCTGAGCTTTGGCTCCGCTCCTCAGCACTAACATCTCCCATCTCATGATCTGATGTTGAGCGACTGTCTAGATCTAAATGAATTATTGGAGAAATAGATTAATCATACCACCGCAGTAGCCTCACACAACACACCTATCTCAAGAGACGCCTCCTCTGCTTCAAACGGACCCTGGAGCTGCCTCACCGGGTCGTCTGCAGGCTTAGCCCTTAGGTGAGACGAAACACACGCATGAGCTGTCAAAAAGGCCGGCATGGGCGTTCCGCCGCCACTAGCATCAGTACTCTCCAGGCGCCTACACCGCTTGAGGAATTCCGACATAGTAACCCACGTCGCATCCCTCTCATCGATCCATGCGACCACGCCCGAGAGCTCTGGGTGGCGGACCCACGTGGCTTTGAGCAGGTGTAGGCCGTACCACTCTACCCAGGCGCCATTGAGAGCAAGTATGAAGATCCTGTTGATTTTTGGGGATACGGAGAAGAAGAAATCGCCGGGAGTGGCATCTAGAGACTCAGATGAGCCTGGGGGGTTTGGCCCCCACAGATGGGCAAATTCTAAAATGTATTTATGCTCTGGGATGGTAGTGTAGGGGCGTGTGTATCCGGCAACGTTATTGACGGTGAACGTTTGAACGTATCGGACTGCTGGAGTAGCCGAGTGCATATGGGATATCAGCAACGTCGACAAAATTTAAAGAACTGATCGCGCACTTCGAGAGGGGACTTTTGTGAATGGGATTGGAAGAGCATATGGGTGCAGGCGTTTCCGAGTACTCATGTGAGCGTGATTTTAACTTTTGAATTCCAAATGCAAGTCAAATGCCAGCAGTCCCTCTGCAGATAGTACGGCGGCAATCAGGCCTGCCACCAGGGACCTGGCCAGAATAGTGAGCGTGAGCAATCCACGCGTTGTTACGCGTTCTAACGTTCCTTGACACAATTTCAGTGAAGTATAACGCCACAGCTTATTACAGCTTAGAGCTTAGAGTGATATGAACGTGAACGAAGTCAAGAATTCAGGTGACAAGTTCAACAAAGTTTAAGAGGCGCGGGAGTATATACATTGCGATCAATTGTGTGCGAATGTTCTGTTGGGCTGATCTCCTAGTCGCCGAGTTCAATTCTTCGACACGACGTCACGACGTCGACAAAGCCCTTACATTCATGGGCACTATCTGGCTGAATTTGCTCATTCTAAGCATTCACCAGTCCCATGTTTATGCGCGAAGTGAGGCGTATGATCACGTTAACTTGTAAGTTTACGGTTTTCTCTAACGATTTGGGACTAGCATTTGAATATTTCCCAGGTTGATTGGAAATGGAGGCGACACTCCAAACGGTTCAGGAGGAATGATTCCATCTACTGCGCCACCGTTTGCTATGACTCGCTGGGTGGCTCAGACACACCAGAACTACGTCTCAGTGACGCCGTACAACTGGACCGGCACAGCCGTACATGGCTTCCAGGCTACACGGCAGCCAGCTATCTGGATGGGGGAGAGTGGGCCTGTGGTTGTAGCCCCTGGACTCGCCTCCAGTGATGACCTAAAAATCAAGGCGAATTTTGAAGAGCGCGGGTTGAACATGCGCAAGGAAACCGAGAAAATCAGCCCTGCGTATTATTCTATCGCGCTCGACGATAGTCTTGGAGGAGAATTGCTTGTAGAGCACTCTGCTAGTGAGTATGTTCCGTTTATCCTGAGTTTATTTTCTGAAGTATATCGTGTTACAGCGTCTAGAGTGGGGCACCTACGATTCACCTTCAACTCCAACCAAACGCCATATATCATCCTGGAATCTTCTCGGCCCTCTGTGCTCACATCTACACCGACGAACATCTCGTTCCCGTACGGAACAGTCGCTCTTCACCTCCGGCACGGGTCTTCACAGGTGCACGAAATTTGCGGGTCAAATTCCGAGCGTCAAGATTCCATCATCACGCCCACTTCTACCCTTCCCCACGTCCAAGGTTTCAATGGGTACTATTGCGCGCGTTTTGACTCTGGATCAGACTCCACGTCGTACGGTACCGTCCAGAACTCCACCACAGCCCCCGAAGCACTCTCTGGCGAAGGTACTCAATTGGCAGGCTACGCTGTCTTCGCACCAAGGAGCGTTGTGAACCTCCGCGTCGGGACGTCCTTCTTATCCATCGACCAGGCGCGCAGGAACATCGACGCTGAGATACCCGACGGGACGTCGTTGGAGCAGACGATCCGCACGACTAAGGCGCAGTGGACCGAGAAACTCGATCGGTTCAAGGTGGAAGGTGCCTCAGAGGTACAGCTGGAGGTTTTCTGGACTGGTGTCGCGCATGCGCTGCAGGTAAGGGTGTTCTCTTCGGGATACGTGTCGTGTAACTGATGTGGGATACAGTACCCGTATGAGCAGCACGAGCAGGGCAAATATTACTCAGGATATGACGGGAAGACCCACAGCGGGGAGTCATACACGGGGTACTCGATCTGGGATACCTATCGCGCGCAGTGGGCATTCCTCATCCTCTTCACGCCGGAGCGCCTGCCAGGGATGATCACGAGCATGCTGGCCGACTATAAGCAGGTAGGTTTCCCCTTCCGACCTTCTATTTTGTATTACCTAACAGTTTTTCGTAGAGTGGATGGCTCCCAATGTGGAAAAACATCGTTGGTAAGCACTGGGCCCTTCATACTCAGGAACAACACGAACGATGACGGGGAACAGAGACAAACATCATGGTCGGCCCATTTCGCCCTCGTCGCGTCTCTGGCCATAATAATTGTTATTAGGTCGGCACCCACGCGGACTCGCTCATCGCGGAAGCGGTTGTGAAAGGCGTCAAGGGCTTCGATACGGAGCTTGCCTGGGAAGCGGTATGGAAGGACGCGACCGTTGCGCCGAAGGATGACCTTACTACTTCGTGAGCCCCTCTGTTGTTGAGTTGTTGTTGAGTTTAGCTTATGGGGTGCGGTGTAGGTACTTTGACCGCGAAGAGGTGCATTTGCTATGACAGTTCTGTCCAGACTCAAACTAATAATGTTGTATAGAACGTGGACTACGAAGTTCGTGCAGGCCTAGCATCGACGTATGCCCAGCACGGGTGGGTCGCGGACGACGTGCACTCCGAGAGCGCCTCGAGGACCCTTGATTATGCGTGTAGGCTTTCCTTGCCCTCCCCAAGCAAGTTACATACTGATGGTATTTTCAGACGACGACTACGCCGCTTACAAGCTCGCAGTGGCTCTCAAGAAACCCTCGTCCACAGTCGACTTCCTGCTGGAGCGCTCCCTCCGTGCTCCATTCACGCTGTTTAACGCCGAGACAGGCTTTATGGAGGCGAGGAATGCGGACGGGAGCTGGGCAGGAGAAGATAAAGGGTGGACTGAAGGTTCGTTTATTGGTCTTTTTCCTCGATGATGTGAGGCTCACCGGCGACGGCGTTCAGGCGACAAGTGGGCGTACTCGTTTGATGTGGTGCATGATATGACTGCGCTCATCGAGAAGCGCGGCGGGAACGAGAGCTTCGTGCGGAGCCTTGACGAACATTTTGATGGAGGGCACAATGATCATACCAACGAGGTATGGTATACCCTGTCCCTTGGGAAGTCCTTGCACTCACGAAATACTTCACAGCCCTCACACCACATACCATACCTCTACGCTCTCGCAGGCGCTGCGTACAAAACCCAGGCTCGCGTTAGGAAGATCGCGCAGGCCAACTATAATAATACCCCTATAGGTCTTTCTGGGGTTCGTTCAGCTTGATGTCTTTGCCTTGTTTCTAACGACTGACGTGTCATTCAGAATGAAGATTGCGGGCAGATGAGCTCGTGGTACATCTTCAGCGCGATGGGTTTCTACCCCGTCAACCCCGTCTCGGGGGAGTACGTCGTCGGCTCGTACGGATCTTCGCCGGCTCTCCATCCGCTCTGTCTGACAAGTTCTTTTGAAGGCCGTTTTTCGACAAGATTACCATCGAGCTCCCGCCGACGCCAGGACAGAAGGACGAGCACCGGAAGAGGACACTGACGGTCTCGGCGCCGGGCGCGCCCACGAAGCCGTATATCAAGTCACTCACAGTGAATGGGAGGAGGATTGGGACACCCATTATCCTCCACGAGGACATCGCGGACGGAGGGGAGCTTGTGTTTGAAATGAGTGACGTCGTGGAGGAGTGGGGTAACGAAATATTCGTACGTGTTTTTAGTTGAGTCTTACAGTGTGAGGTTCTTGGCTGATTGGAAGTCGTGGATTGTAGAGGCGGGCTGAGAGTACTGGAAAGGCACAGGTGGTGGTTCTGGATCATACAGTGGACCATGAGGAATTGTAATTTGGATCACGAAACTCAGACTACGATTCTTGACTCACGGACATTTGGAAGCGGCCATACTTTGCGCTTCGTTAGCCCAAATCCGTTCGAAGGCTTTTAACCGGTGCATGAATTCCAACTCCCAAGTATTCATCTGCGTAAGTAAAAGGCTTGCCGCCTGAGGAAGCGCTTCCGCAGGGGACAACAATCGCGCTCTTGCCAGAACGGGGCGGAAGAGTGTACATGATCTATAAATTGAAAGTAAAAGAGAGAGATTGTGGATGGACCGGGTTATAGCAAGTTAAGGATAAACGCGATGGAGTGTACGGGGATTGTAGGTTCGTACTGCCTCTTACCCTTTCCTTTCCTCGCTTTGTTGATCAAGTCCTGTATCATAGCGATCGGCGTGGGGGAACGACAGGTTCAGCAGGCTTGTACACTGTAAGCACATCAGTTCTTCATCCATTCGCATGCTAATCGCGACGCCTCCCGGTAGATTTCGGACATTGAACCTCGTCGACGCCACCTGCTTCCTGATCATGCGCCTTGGCCCGCCATATCAAACTCCACGTTTTGCATGGATTCAAGCTGTCGACTCGGGCCGTCTAACGCTATTAGTGGGTCGCGCTTTGATCAACTTCTCCTTTCTCGTCCTAGTAAACGCGGGTCGGTCATAGTCAGTGCCAGAAAAAACATGTGATTGCAAATGGGCTTCTTGCACTGCCTGATGTTTGATTTAAGAACTGTCAGCAGTTCGGATGATTCTCTTCTCCCAACTGATATTATCAGCCCTTACGCAATTCCAATAAGAGTCTTCTAAGCCTTTACTTTGTTCTCATCTTCGCTGTTCCCTCGTTATGCGCCAATGTTGCCACCGTACTTGCGGACTTAGCTGGCCTCCAGAACAATCTCAACAGCGCTAACAGCGCAATCACAGCGCTCACTCCATACATTGCAAGCATCAACTTCAGCACCGCTTCACAACTCTTGGTACGCCATCTACTATCAACACATCGTTATCGAGCTAATCCCCATTGTTCTAATTGTACAATAGGCCATCATACTGCCCTCATCGCCGCTTTGGGCAAAACCATCGCTGATACCGGGGCAAGTCTCCCTCGTTCTCAATGCGCGGTCGATGACATTCATGTTTAGTATCCGTCATAGACTCTTAACCCCTCCCCAGTCAACGACACAGATGGTCGGGCTATCCTCGATCGCCTCAAGGCTCTCGAACCAAGCATTGTCGACTCGACGGCCAAACTCCTCCAGCGCAAAGGGGTTGTGGCCGTGCTCCCTGCCATCCCACTCGTAGGCAATCCGCTCGCCATGGCCAGAGCAACGTTTTTTTCTCTACAGGCCGCTCTCAACTCATTGGAGGATGCTGCTCAAAAAGCCGCTCCTGTGAGGCTCTGCTTATTTGTTACTGGTTTTTGCTCACTTGCAGTGCCTCCCCCCTGCTTCTCCTTCCTTCAATGGGACCATAGGCCAGTCTCCAGGCAGAGGGTGCTGCGCACAAGGGCCGATTCGATAACAACATGAATGCTGTCATTGCTGCGTATAGTGCTTGAACAGGACGCATAGGAATTGAATGAGAATCATGATTCGTAGGGCCTAGTTTCTTTGGAGCTCACACTGAAGCATCGATACATATGTATCTCGATTACGCTGTTGTCCCCCCCGCTGCTGGATTATTTGATTTTGGCCCGAGTCAACGGTGCACCTCAACTGGGTCCAGCGCAATGTTTGCCACCCTCGGCCAGACCTGGTGACCTGCTGCCTTGCTTCTGCGTCTTGCCCTATTTACGGAGAATAAGACTGCGTTCGTTCTAGTGCGTGAATTCAAGCTGGAGTCCACGCGGGCCGTTCGTCAGGTTAGCACTTTGATCAACTTCTCATGCCCCCTCGTTCAAGCTAACCGCGATTGGTAGTGATACACAAGAAACGTGTGTTGACACGCAGGCTTCCTGTACTGATGGTTCATAGGAAGTCCAAAGAAGAGGTGTTGCCCATCGTTGTGACAACCTCGAAACTGAACCTGTTCACCCTCGCGCCGGGTGCACCGACCAAGCCGTACATCAAGTCGCTCTCTGTCAAGGGAAGGAGTTTGAGACCCCCATCATCCTCCACGACATCCCACATCCCAGGCGGTGGTGCGATTGCATTCTCTTGGAATTCCGGTTGCCGACTACGAGCGCTTACAATGCCAGCTGACCGCGCGGCCTCCATTCTTGTGGCTCATGCTAACTCGTTTCGGTTTCCTCAGGTTTTCTCATAGTTTATTGTTCCCTTAGTCTATATGGGTCGTGTGAAAATCACATATTACGCATTCGTTTTCTATTGCCCGAGACAAACTGACCTCGATGCAGTCGACTCGGAGATTGTGTTGCTCATTTAACATATTGGAGATAAGTGACGTCATGGAGGAGTGGGGTAGCAAGATATTCGTATGTGCTTTCAAATTTAGTTGCAGTCTGAGGTTTTGGCTGATTGTTCGTCCATGTTTGCGGAGGCGAATTGAGAGTACTGAACGGGAGCTGGTGGTTCTGAATCACCGTAGATTGGAACATGTGGAATCGTAATTTAGATCAGCTTCGTTGAAGCCCCATATCCGTTGGAAGTCTTTCCACAACTTGATAAGTCACGAACATGCAATATCAGCCCGACTATTAAAGGCTTTCCGCCTGAGGAAGAAGTGTCATGATTCGTTGTGGCTCCTCTTCGTCGAATACTCAACCAATTCAGGCTAGCACACGATTGATTTTTAACGATCTTGTCACTATAACAAATGCAGCCTCAACTGTTTTACAATCCACCAACGCGAAGCCTATGCCCCAGTCCTCCAGGATCACATCAACCTTCAAACGCTCTACGACACGTTTCCCATACTGCTCGACCTTGACTATTCCTCTAGCATCAGCCTTGGCATCAGCCTCCGGACATCTGAAGTAGATCCCGACCCTAAGATCCCGAGTTGAGAAACTGCTAAGAAATCGATTGTCGATTAGCAGCGCCAGACTGCGCACGATGTCCATATTGTCTGAGTTTAGGACGAGGGATTCGACTGCTGGGAGCAGAATGCCTTCCGCAATTTTCTGGATAGTTGAGGCTTCGAAGTGAATGTTGGGCGCCTTGAACATCAGGGTAGATGGGACAAGTCCTAATAGTATTTCCGTCTCGGGATGAGGGGCGTCGCGCCACCCACTGATAGGGCTATCCATTCGCAGTGAAAGGAGTTTACAGCTCTACTGGCGAATGAACGTTATCACCGCAGGCGTGGTCTCCACGGTAGGTATACCGTCCAGATGGAATTCCAGATCTATGAGGGAAGACGAGGTAATGAATCGGAGTAAGGGGTTCACGAAGCGCGGCTTCTTGATATAGGTTTGTACAATGTGAAGAGAGCGTAATTGGGGGAGGAGGACTGGATCTGCAGAACATCCTGGGGCTGACCCATGGATGTGTAAGGCTAAATCTATGAGCTGGGGATATGCTTTTATAACTTCCACTGCGGCTTCCAGATCAATGGCTAGAAAATCGTAGTCGCGAGTTGTTAATGACAGTCGAGTAAGCTGCCCCCACGTCACTGAGCGTGCTGTATCTCCAACGGTGTCACTCCCTGGAATCTCGAGCCGAAGCTCCCGGAGCTGAACCATTGCCGAAATATCGACGTCAGGTATCACGGAACCCAACTGCTCAATGCAAGGACAAATCACAAATCTAGACAGATATGCATCAGTTAAGGCTAGTTTGTAGAGTTACAAATTACAATCACTCACTCCGATTGGGCCACTAACAGTTCCGCCTGGAAGAAAAACCTAGTGAGCAACCTTGATATAACAGACGCGAGAAGGGACGCCACGCAGAGTTCGCCAGGCGGAATCTCCTTCGCAGCAGCGACGTTGACAAAGAGGGCGATGACAATGGCAGACAAGAGCTTGTTGAACATGGTATCTGGTTGAATACGAATTTCTTGTTGAATACCCCAGTACCATACGAGCTTTATAGGCCTCAGGCCTCCCGCTGGGTAAGTTCGCTCCTGTCTTTTCGGCGAACCCTTGAAGTCTATCCAGGTGAGAGGCTAACTCGATGGAGCTCTTTGATCCATGAGTATTATTGAATAATCGAATCAGTGGCAAATTGTTAGAGATTGCGAACTGCAGGCGATCCGAACTAGAAAAGACACTCCTGAGGCGGAAATTTAAGTACAACTTGACTCAAGAAATCGTGCTTGGGATGCTTGGGTTCGTCGATTGTGGTGAGGGGTAGCCAGCCCCAATTCCGCGGGGAGCGTATATACTGAGCTTTGGGAAGAGGCATCCAAGTCGCTTCATGGACGGAGTTTTTGCTTCACGGTGGGAGTTTGGTGGGCGTACTTACTCACATCAACCCCAGATTTTACTTACTCTGAGTAACTCGTAAGAATACAATGTTGAACCGAAATTCATTGATCGATCGACCAGGATGCCTGTTGTGTTGATGTGCAAGCTCCGCCTTACGTCGTACTTGATTATTTAAATACTGAAGCACCAGGGAAAGACGTGTTCGATCCAGCGTAAGGCCAGGGTCTCCAAATTATACTAGGAATTGCGCAGGGTTGGTTGGGACGGGAAGTGGCTCAGACGAAAGGCGTGTGCAGCCCTGGTAGGGGAGTTCAAAATTGGTGAAGTAAGCGGCGATCAAAAAAGGGTTGCCTAGAAAGTCCGACTTGAGTCGGAAAATCCCAGACTCTTCCTTTCCTCCATCCTTCCATAACATCCGTTTCTGAGCCTCATTGTATTGTCTTCGTAAGGAGATAAAAGAACATACATTTAATTATTGAGGGCTTCGCAAGTGATCCGGCTCTCGACCGGCACTTTCAACGTCACGTTGAGACACATCAACGCGCCCTCTTGGCGCCACAACACAAGTCTGCCAACCAAGGGGGTGCCTCAGACCAGGTTGATTAGTCCTGAATGAGTGCAGAGTAGCACACGACCATTGGTGATGAACGCTTCAGCTGAAATTCGGCCGCACACGAGGGTTTTGAGGCGGAACTTGAACTGTGAAGTGCGGCGACGACAACTGCCCAGAAAATATATATCACGAATCCTAAGGATAAACATTGACTTCGGAAGGCTCGAACTACGGACAAAATTTCTCAGATGAGTCTGCAACGTGGCAAAAGTAAGACTTACTGGTGCAAGGCCGTGCAGTCCCGCTGCCGATGTCCAAAGATTCTCAAGGTCCTTGTGGTCTTTGACTTCAAATGGGTCCCCGCTCTCCCGCAAAGCACGAATGATATTGATAAGTGCATCGACATTCTTGTTGGATATGGCACCTTCAAGCATGATCTTAGCGAAGATGAACTCGGCTTCGGAATGAAATGGGAGCCATGGTTTGTCGTCAAATGGGAGGGGATTTGATGGTCGAGCTCCGTAGTTCTCAAACGCGCCATATTTAGTGGGGCGACCCGAGGAAGGATAAAAAGTCGTCCGAAAATCATCCACCTGTGGAACTTGTGGCTGGGTTGGGGCAAGTGGCTCTGAAGAGAATCTGTATCAACGTTTGGGCAATCAATGGATTTAGCTCACTTTTCGGTGGCCGTTGGTCGACACGGACAACGGCAGGTTTGGGAATGGTTGCTGGCAAAGGTATGTCAGTCGTTGAGAGGATTCGTCAGTGAATTGACTATTACCTGGCTCTTGCGGCACAGACATCAGGCGTGGTGGGCGGTAAGTTCCCGGAAGGCTGGAATCTGTCGTGGTATCTGGAACATGATTAGCGGTGAATGAATCGCCATCGGGAGATGATTGGTAAACATACCATACTGCGGTGTTCCCGCACTACCCAGCCGTGGCAAGGTATAACGCGTCGACTCTGCGGATTGGGGTTGTAGGATGGGCTCAGATTTGGTTGAGGTACCTATAGATGATAGTATCTAAGGCTTTTGTGAATGAGAGCGAACGTAACAACATACCAAGGGGCGCAACCTTTGAGCTACTTGATTCGAGTCTTGGAAGGCGATACTCTTGAAAAGGATATATATAAGATTTCAAGAACCAAGATCAAATTGCAATGTAAAAGGGACTTACGAGGCAATGACTGCAATTTCTCTTGAGAACGTCGCTCAGTCTCATCCCTAATAAATTGATCCTGCTTTCTCCTAGCCTCACTGCCTGGAGAGCATTTCTTCGAGTGTGCCGGAAGGCCTTGGGGGGCAAAGTATCTGCCGCATGAGGGGCATTCCACTTTAGGCGGCATTCTCAGTAGGGTTTCGTGGCAGGTATTGAGCAGACACGGGAGGTGGGTAAGATAGAGAGTATAGCTCGTGGTTCGAACTTCGGGCGTGTGAGATCGAGTTCAAAAAAAGGACAAGTCAACGTTAATGAGCCGGGTCGGGAATTTCCGATTATTTTCTTTTTTTTCCGGAAGCGATCCGGCACCCGACCGGCACTTTCAACGTGTTGAGACACATATCGACGCGCCCTCTTGGCGCCACAACACAAGCCTGCCAACCAAGGGGGTGCCTCAGATCAGGCTGATTAGTCCTGAATGAGTGCGGAGTAGCACACGACCAGTGGTGATGAACATTTCAGCTGAAATTCGGCCGCACACGAGGGTTTTGAGGCGGAACTTGAACTGCGAGGTGCGGCGCCGACAACTGCCCAGAAAATATATATCACGGATTTTCAAAATTTGATACCACCAGAGCATTCACAATAAGCACAGTGGCCTTGATAGATGTTAATTTTTTGTGCAATCTGTAGTGAGTGTGGGATAGATACAACGCAAGCCAGATCCACGTCTACTCCAATTAATATCTCTGGACAGTTTATTCAAGAACTTCTACGGCACAAAGATCGGTGGACTCTGAGCGGTATCGGCACATAGTTTTGATATATATCACGCCGGATCTCCAGTAGCCCCGACTTTGGAAGGACGGAGGGAGAGGGAGGGAGGGGGGTGCAGGAGTTCAAGGTAGGTGGCCAGTTTTTACACGGTGACTCTTCCATGAGAGAGGAGATATTTCAACTACAAGCCGGCTTGCCAGAATTTGGCAAGTTCAGTAAGAGATTGTCAGGAGCTCACGGGACAATACGATGATGTGAGGGTGCTTTCCTACTCCAACAACTTGAAAGTTTGAATCGATTCAGTATTTGGTCCGTAACTATCCGTACAAAGTTGAACTGATCCACTCCAAAAAAAAAGGTAACTGAATTCCTCGATTCCAATTCCAGGGGTTCACCAACTTTGAATTCCCCTAATGAATCGGCGAAAGGCGCGTGCAGTCCAATATACGTGCTTAATGTTTGCTTGAATCTGCTGAGCTCCGCTTCGAGATCCTCGATTTCTCGTCTGGATGTTTTAACCATATCAAGCGGCATCGAGCCATATACACCAGTTAATAATTCATGCTTTCAATACAGCTCTATACACTTGCTTGTCTTTTCATTACACAGTTGACTAGAAATAAATCTGTTCAATTTGGCTCGACTACGACATTGGTTGCTATGTAACTACGCCCAAGCCAAGATCCCAACCCCACCAGCTCGTGAAATGACTCGCCCATCCCCTCCTTCTAGACGTAGATCCCCAAGGTTCACATAACAACAGATGTAAGGTCAAGCGCACCTGTATGGAGCTCATGGCCAAACACCACAATCCGGCAAGTTCTTCGTATAATTCTTCGTCCGCGAGTTGGATGTGCACCCGTAGCCAGCAACTGTGAGAGAGACTCAGGTTTATAATGAGCCGTAGATATACGCGTACCTTTGAAAACTATCGCGCTTCGAGCTCAGGATCCAGAAAGCATCAACCTTGATTTGCTGTAATCGGATTCACGTCGGTCCGGCGTCAAAGGTTGGTTTGGGGCCGTAGCCAACGCTCGACAGCGGCGGGAGAGAAGAGCGGAGGGGAGATGGTGGTGGTAGAGAGGAAGGAGACGCCAAGACATATGACGTCAAAAAGGCAAAGAACAAATCGGGAAGTTTTGGCTCGTTTTGGCTTGACTGATTTCATTTCGGCTTGTATCCGATCAGTGGACTTTTCGAAATCACAGTGGATAGTAGACGTTGCTCTTGCCAATGTTGCTGAAGTTTCCCCGCCTCAGTGATCGATGCAAAGCCCCTCGATTTCTCAGGAAATCCTCGCACACCTGGATATATAATATCGCATCTCGATGGTTTTCATGCCTCCAATCCCCGCATGGTGTCGTATGTTATTGTCTACCACTTCAGGTTTTACCTCTTTTCTACCTCCCGGCGTCCTCAAGTGCAACCAAACCTCTTGGGCCTACGCACCTTGACACCCGTTCAATACCAGTATGAGGTTTACTGGCGCGCCTACCCCGCGCCTCTGATAGTGAGTATGTTCCGTTTGTCTTGAGTTTATTTTTTGGCGTATATCTCGTTACAGCGTCTAGAATGGGGCACCTACGATTCACCTTCAACTCAAACGAAACACTAGATGTCATCCTGGAATTGACTTGGCCCTCTGTGCTCATATCTACGCCTACGAACGTCTCGTTCCCTCACGGAACAGTCGCTCTTCACCTCCGGCATGGGTCTTCACAAGTGCACGAAATCTGCGGGTCAAATTCCGAGCTTCAAGATTCCATCATCACGCCCACTTCTACCCTTCCCCACGTCCAAGCTTTCAACGGGTACTACTGCGCGCGCTTTGACTCTGGATCAGACTCCACGTCGTACGGTACCGTCCAGAACTCCACCACAATCCCCGAAGCACTCTCTGGCGAGGGTGCTCAACTAGCAGGCTACGCTGTCTTCGCACCAAGGAGCGTTATGAACTTCCGCGTGGGGACATCCTTCGTATCCATCGACCAGGGGCGCAGGAACATCGACGCTGAGATACCCGACGGAATGTCGTTGGAGCGGACGTTCCGCACGACAAAGACGTAATGGACCGAGAAACTCGATCGGTTCAAGGTGGAAGGTGCCTCGGATGTGCAGCAGGAGGTTTTCTGGATTGGTTTTGCGCTTGCCCTGCAGGTGAGGGTGTTCTCTCCGGGATACGTGTCGTGTAACTAATGTGGGATACAGTACCCGTATGAGTAGCACGAGCAGGGCGAGTATTACTCAGGCTATGATGGGGAGATCCACACTGGGGAGCCATACGTGGGGTACTCGATCTGGGATACCCATCGTGCGCAGTGGGAATTCCTCATCCTCTTCGCGCCGGAGCGCCTGCCAGAGATGATCACGAGCAAGCTGGCCAACTATAAACAGGTGGCAGTTCTGTCTAGGCTCCAACTAATGATATCGTAATAGAACGTGGACGGAGTTCACGCAGGCCTAGCGTCGACGTATGTCCAGCACGGGTGGGTCGCGGACGACGTGCATTCTGAGAGCGCCTCGAGGATCCTCGACAGTTCCAACTTCCAAGTATGCACCATCTGCGCAAGTAAAAGGCTTGCCGCCTGAGGAGGAAGCGCTTCCGCATACGACAACAATCCCGCTCTTGCCAGAACGGGCCGGGAGAGTGTACATGAACTGATGGAATGAAACTACCCGAGGGAGATTGTGGATAGACCGGGTTATAGCAAGTTAAGGCGAAAGGCGATGGAGTGTGCGGGGATTGTGGGTCCCCACCGCCTGTTACCCTTTCCTTTCCTCGCTTTGTTGATTGAGTCCTGTATCATAGCGATCGGCATGGGGGAGCGACATGTTCCGAAGGGCTTGTACATTGTAAGTGCAGTTTCTTCAACCATCCCCATGCTAATCGTGACGCCTCACACCAATAGATTTCGGACATTGAACTTTGTTGACGCCACCTGCTTCCTGATCATGCGCCTTGGAGTTCGCATGGATTCAAGCTGTCGACTCGGTCCGTATAACGCTGTCGGTGGGTGGCGCTTTGATTAACTTCTCCTTTCCCGTCCTAGTAAACGCGGCTCGGTCATGGTCACAGTGCCAGAAACAACATGTGATTGCAAACGGCTTCTTGCACTGTCTGGTGCTCGATAATCGAAAGCTTTAAGAACTGTTGGCAGTTTGGATAAGTCTCTTCTCCCAACTGATATTTTCAGCCCTTGCGGAAATCCAACATGCATCTTCTCAGCCTTTACTTTATCCTCATCCTCGCTGTTCCCTCGTTAGGCTCCACTGTTGACACCGTACTTGCGGACTTGGCGGCTGTCCAGAACAATCTCCACAGCCTTAACAGCGCGATCACAGTCCTCACTCCATACATCGCAAACATCAACCTCAACACCGCTTCACAGCTCTTGGTACACCATTTACTATCAACACATCGTTATCGAGCTAATACTCATTGCTCTACTTGTACAATAGGCCATCATATCGGCTGGGACCGTCCTCATCGCCGGTTTGGGCAAAGTCACCGCTGATATCACGGCAAGTCTCCCTCTTTCTCAATGCGTGGTCGATGACATCCATGTTCATCAACATGTATCCCTCATAGGCTCTTAACCCCTCCCCAGTCAACGACACAGATGGTCGAACTGTCATCGATCGCATCAAGGGTCTCGAACCAAGCGTTGTCGACTCAACGGCCAAACTCATTCAGCGCAAAGGGGTTGTGGGCGTGCTCCCTGCCATCCCACTCGTAGGCAATCCGCTCGCCATAGCTAGAGCTACGATTGTCTCTGTGCAGGCCGCCCTCAACTCGGCTGGGGATGCTGCTGTGAAAGCCGCTCCGGTAGGGCTTTACTCGTTTTGTTAACGGTTTTCACTCACTTACAGTGCCTTATCCCTCTACTTCTCCTTCCCTCAATGGGACCGTAGGCCAGTCTCCGGGCAGAGGCTATTGCGCTCAGGGGCCGATTTGACACCAACATGAATGCTATCGTTGCTGCGTATAATTCTTGATCAGGACGCGCAGGAATTGAATGAGAATCGTGATTCGTAGGACCTGGTTTCTTTGGAGCACCCACTGATGCGTCGATACATATGTATCTCGATTACGCTGTTGTCCTTTCTGCTGCTGGATTATTTGATTTTGCCCTCGAGTGAATGGTGCACCTCAACTGGGTCCAGCACAAGATGTTTCCAAACCTCGGCCAGACCTGATGACCTGCTGCCTTGCTTCTGCATCTTGCCTTATTTACCTGAATAAGACCGCGTTCGTTCTAGTGCGTGAATTCAAGCCGGAGCCCATGCGGGTTGGTCAGCACTTTCATTAACTTCCCATGCTCCCTCGTTCGAACTAACCGTGATTGGTACTGATACACAAGAAACGTGTGTCGACACGCATGCTTTCTGTATTGGTTCTTTCCGGTGATAGGAAGTCCAAAGAACAGGTGTTGGTCATCATAGTATCAATTTCGGGATTGAACTTGTTCATCCTCCGCAGGGTGCCCTGACTAAGCCGTACATCAAGTTGCTCTCCGTCAAGGGAAGGACTCGGAGGTTGATACCCCCCATCATCCTCCACGGAGACATCGCGGGCGGTGGTGCGATTGTATTCTGTTAGAGTTCCAGCTGCGATTACGCGTGCTCACAGTGCCAGCTGACCGCGCCGCTTCTATTCTTACGGTGGCTCATGTAAACTCATTTCGGTTTCCTCAGGTTTCCTGATAGCCCCTCGTTGTCTTTATCTAGATAGATTGGATACAATCATGTATTCGCCTCCGTTTGCCTCGCCCCCGATCACATTTATTGCCCAAGACGACCTGGACTCGATGTAGTCGACTCGGGGATTGCGTTGTTCAGTTTAGCGTATTAGAGATGGTTAACGAGATATTCGTATGGCTTTAGACTGTAGTTGCAGTGTGAATCTTTTATTGATTGTTCGTTCATTTTTGCGGAAGTGGGCTGAGAGTATTGGGCGGGAGCAGGGCAGGTGGTGGTTCTGGATCACCATACGGTGGAATATGTCAAATGATAATTTAGATCAGCTTCGTTGAGGCCCAAATCCATTAAAAGCTTTTCCACACTGACTAAGGCTTTCCGCCTGAGTAGGAGGTGTCTCTCATACGTTGTGATTCCTCTTCGTCGGATACTCAACCAGCTTGCGCACGATTCATTTTTAACGATCTTGGCACTCTATCAAGTACAGTCTCAACCGTTTTACAATCCACCAAGGCGAAGCCTATGCCCCAGTCCTCCAGGATCACATACGACCTTCAAATGCTCTACGACCCGTTTCCCATACTGCTTGACCGTGACTATACTTTCACCATCAGCCTCTGGACATGTAAAGTAGAGACCGACCTTAAAATCCCGACTTGAGAAACTGCTAAGAAGTCGATTGTCGATTTGCAGGGCCAGACTGCGCACGATGTCCATATTGTCTGAGTTTAGGACGAGGTATTCGATTGCTGGGAGCAGAATGCCTTCAGCAATTCTCCGGATAGTCGAGGCTTCGAAGTGGATGTTGGGTGCCTTGAACGTCAAGGCAGACGGGATAAGTCCCAGTAGCATTTCCGTCTCGGGATGAGGGAGGTACGCCACCACTGGTAGGGCTCCCCATTTGCAGTGAAAGGAGTTTGCAGCTCGATTGGCGACCTTATCACTGCCGGCGTGGTCTCCGCGGTGGGCATACCATCTAGATGGAAGTCCAGATTGACGAGGGAAGGTGTGGTGATGAATCGAAGTAACGGGCTCAAGTAGCGCGGCTCCTTGATATAGGTTTGTACAATGTAAAGAAAGAATTGCCCGTAGCATTGTCCTTCGGGGACAACAAGACTCCGACTGTATCAGAGACCCCTAGTGCCAGTGAGCCCCCGGTCCGATGGGTAATCGCGGAATCAACGGAATGTTCCATTGTCCTGGTAGATAAAGGATGCGAAGAATGATGGTCTCAATTATCCCACTACCAAGAGGATGTTATTGGTACCCGTGAGGGTGAATTCAGTGACCAACTGGTGAGCGTTCATGTTGAACCGTGTCAAGTTTGAGATCTTGATGAATTCTTCATCTTATCGTTGTGATGCCAACATTGATGGGATCGACTCGTGTCTTGCCTAGAGCACCCCATCAAGCATTTCCTTCCTTCGTCAATTCGCCAAACAACAAATCGACTAAAGGCTCGCCCAGTTCCGTAGGGAACCTTTGAGACAATGGGTGACTTTCCGTAAGGTTTCGCAATAGAATCTTTAGCTATCAAATGGTTACAAGTTACAGACTGAGCACACGAAAGCAAGGTGTTTGTCCACGGCAAGGGAAGTCTCTCGTGAGGCGTGATTGAGTTGGATCAAATTCAAGCGCCCACACGACATAGCAACAATCTAATTTATGGCATGTATGATGTCCCAGTCTCCGTATCCTTGTAAGTACTGCGAAGAATGGGCTAACCAACTGATATAACTTCTTCCACGGAAGTCCTCTTCAAAACCCATATCAAGCATTGTTGGTGGAACATTCCTCCTGGCAACTGGAAAGGTCGTAAGAACACTATTCGACAGAGCATTCATTGGCGGGCTTACACTCCGACATCAGGGATGTCATAACAGCACTGATAATCATAAGCACCTATGTTCATTGTTAGTTTCAAGGATATATCCGCCTTAGCAAAAGGACAAATCACAAATCTAGACAAGGATATGCATCGGTTAAGGCTAGTTTATGGAATTACAAATTACAATCACTCACTCCGATTGGACCACCAACAGTTCCGCCTGAAAGAAAAACCTAGTGAGCAACCTCGACATGACGGACGTGAGAAGGGACGCCACGCACAGAGGCCACCAGGCGGAATAACATCATCTTGCGCAGCAGCGACAGTGACAAAGAGGGCGATGGCAATGGCAGAAAAGAGCTTGTTGAACATGGTGTCTGGTTGAGTATAAGTTCCTTGTTGGACCATACGAGCTTTATAGACGTCAGGTCTCCAGCCGGGTAAGTCCGCTCCTGTTTTTGGGGTGAACCTTGAAGTCTATCCAGATAAGCGGCTGACTCGATGGAGCTCTTGGCTCCAGGGATAAGCGAATAAGTGGCAAATTGTCAGGGAATCCGAACTGCAGCCGACTGGATCCGAACTAGAAAAGACACTCCGGAGGCGAAAATTCAAGTAGTACAGCTTGATTCAAGAAATTGTACTTGGGACGTTTGGGTTTTTCAACAGCGAATTGGGGTGATCGTGGTGAGGGGTTACAAGTCCCAATTCTGCGAGGAGAGTATGTACTGAACTTTGAGAAGAAGTTGGCGGGCCGCCTCATGGATGGGGTCTTTGCTCCACGGTGGGAACTTGGTGGACGTACTTACTCGCATATTGACACCAACCCCAGACTTTACTTACTCTGAGTAGCTCGTAAGAATACAATGTTGAACCGAAATTCATTGATCGATCGACCAGTTTGTCTGTCGTACTTATTGATGGGCAAGCTCCGCCTAACGTCATGCTGTAATAATGAGGCACCGGGGAAAGACGGGTGCGGTTCAGTGTAAGGTCAGGGTTGGACCAGGGCCTCCAAATTACAGGAATCGCGCAGGGTTGGTTGGAACGTGAAGTGGCTCCGGCGAGAGGCGTGTGCGGTTCTGGTAGGGGAATTCAAGGTTGGTGAACCTGTGGATTGAATCGATGGATTCAGAATGATACCGATTTTCGTCGAAACAAAAAGGTAGTTATAGAGACGAAAGAGGCGCTCAGGCGATGACGTACAAAGGGAAGCTAACGAATCCGGACGAGATCTCGTTTTGGCTTGTTTCGGCTTGTGTGGGCCGCTCTACAACTTTTCCCGTACTTCCTCTCGCCAGTGTTGCAGAAGTTTGCCCGTCTCCGGCGTCGATGCAAAGCGCCTCGACTTCCACAGGAAATCCTAGAACTCATTATCCTCTTCTGTACCTCCGAAACTCAACGTAGCTGCTGCCTTGCCTCCTCTTCTTTCCGGTTGCCGGCACAGCGGGCACTTTTCCACACCGTCACGATATTCCTGTACCCCGGCGAGCCCACTATTCATGGAGATCTCGAGGAATTCCACACGTCCAATCCCCGGATCGCATCGTATATCTATCATCTCAGGCTCTGCCTCTTTTTTAACTCCCGGCCTCCCCGAGTCCAAGCACACCACCTCTCGGGCCTGCGCGCCTTGACACTCTTTCCATGCCAGCATATAACCATTCACTGGGGCATCTACCCCGCCCTTTTCACCTCTGCTCTCTACACCCTACTCAAAGCCCCAAAAATGTGTTGCCTCGTCCTCAGTCTCCAGATCGTATACTTCCCTCTCGCATCCGTGCTCTCGTTGACTCACCTCACCATCAACGGCTATCAGCATGACACCGCCATGCCCCAAATCCCACCCAAGGAACCCACCTACCTCCAGAGCCTCCGCGTGGATTCGTACGTGATCCTTTGTAGGATCGTCGACCTCCCTCAGTTCTTCTCCCTATCCCGCCTCGTCCACTTCGATGCAGCAGCGTACGTTGACGCTGCCCCCGTAATCATCCAGCACATCGTCGACGGCTGTGCGTCAACACTGCAGGACCTCCACCTGCACTGCAGGTCCAGTACGTCCCATCTGTTCCCATCATGCCCAACTAACTTCTCACAGACAGCCCCTCCTTTCACCGGCTTTCCCTTGCCCTCCTAACCTCCCTGACAAACCTGAGCTTCACCCTAATGACCTCCGCCTCCCTCCACTGGTGCACACAAACACTCTCCACCCTACCCTCCTACACGTCTCCCTGGCTCACCCTCACCTTCAACACTGATGGGATCCTTCGTTATGATAAATATAGCTGGAACAAGGCCGACTACGTCCACCTCTGGGCCCAGATCGACCTCCTCCCCATCCGCGCACTTCATATCTACCGTGAGGACCACCCACACGTCGGGTGCCAGGCGTATACATCGTCGGTGGATGACGAACCAAATCTGAAGAAGCTGTTCCCGAAACTTGCAATGCGCAAAGCGCTCGTGGGACCGCCGCTCCTATCGACGCGTTCGCTGTGGAAGAGGATATTGCGTAGTTGAGAGAGGGTGTTTCTTCCCTGGGAGCATCACGATTCGCTTTGTAACGCGTGACGACGATATATTTTCATGCATATTATAATACACAATTCAATCACGTCGCGTCGCGCTTGTGGCGTGGGACATTACAAGCATAATCATAAGCATCTCAATGATTTCGCTAGTACGGTCACGGTGGTTCGAACTTTTTGCTTGTCATTTTCCTATGGTGCAGTTCACTTAGCCACCGCTACTTGTGTACTACCGCCAAATTGGGTCTGGAAAAAAAAAATTTTTGTACACCTAAAATACGGCCTAGATCAAGCATCCTGAGCCTCTACAAAAGCAAAAAAACTATTGAATTATGAATGTGAATAGCATTCCCAGCGTGTATGAGCCGGAAAATGAGCATTTTGAATGTGCT